>JAEOAD010000016.1:26337500-26387500 GCA_036365145.1 Orientallactaga sibirica
GAGGCAGAGGTAGGAGGATCACTGTGAGTTCGAGGCCACCCTGAGACTACATAGTGAATTCCAGGTCAGCCTGAACTAGAGTGAGACCCTACCTCGAAAAACCAAAGAAAAAAAAAAGGGAGAAGATTTACATATTATCAAGTAAGAAAACTAGAGAAAGTCGATCCTCAGGAAGTATTCAGTATTAGGAAACTCATTAATATAACTCATCATATTCGCAGAGCTAATGAGAAAAACTATGATCTCTATTAGCACTAGAAAAATCTAATAATAGTCATCTTTAAAACAAGTAACAAGGGCTGGAGAGATGGTTTAATGGTTAAGGTGCTTGCCTGTGAAGCCTAAGGACCCAGGTCCGATTCTCCAGGTCCCACATAAGCCAGACGCACAGTAACACAAGTGTGCAATGTCATACGTGCACACACAAGGGCACACACTTGTCTGGAGTTCGATTACAGTGGCTGGATGTCCTGGCATGCTAATTCTCTCTCTCTTTCTTTTCTCTCTCTCACTCACTCTGCCACTCTTGCATAAAAAGGGCAGTCTGTTGGGCTTGCCTCAAAACAAACAGGAAAAAAAAAAAGCAACAAAATGAAAACTGAGCAATATTTTCTAAACACACCAGAATACACATAACATAACCCCAGACTGGCATCTCACTTCATGGAAAATCCCTGACCAGGATCCTTAATCATGTTCATTAATCCATTTATTAAATAGTTTAAAAGGCTGCATCTTCATTTTCAATAAACTCCAACAGAAATTTAGGTTTTCTTTCAATAACCAAGAAGGCTAAGTTGTAGAATTTCCAGTGGCTTTGTCACTAATAGAAATTGCAGATATTTTCACATCACATTACAGTTTTTGAGGTATTTCAAAATATTTCTTTTACGCCCCTCATTTCTTGGAAATCAAGATTACACCTGTCAATATATCTTGCTACTTAATGGTTGGTTATATTTCAATAGCTACCTGTGTACTTGATTTCCTTGATAATCTCTTGTATTTTGTGGTGCATTTAAAATCTCAATTCAAAGAAGGTATTCATAAATTTCAACTCACTGCTAAAGGGGTCCAATACATACAAAAAAGGTTATGGAATCCTGCACTTACCATTTTACCAATACAATCAGGGAAATAAAGAACTCTCTCCAGAGGTGTAAAGGAACCTCGGGCCACAGTTGAATAAGTCTAGGAATGATAATCTAGCCTGTGGCAGCCTACTGGGCTGGGTCTTCCTCTTATACACATACACACATATTCAACTTTAATTCTTCATGAAATGAAACAAAGGAAGTAAGATAAAGAGCAGGAAAGGAGGGCTGGAGAGATGGCTCAGCAGTTAAGGTGCTCACCTGCAAAGCCTAAGGACCCAGGTTCAATTCCCCAGTACTCACATAAGCCAGATGTACAAGGGGGCTCATGTGTCTGGCGTTCATATGCAGTGGCTAGAAGCCCTGATGTGCACATCTCTCTCCCTCTCTCTTCCTGTAATAAATAAAATAAAAATAAAAATAAATTTTTAAAGAAAGGAGAACCTTAATCCATCACCCAATACACTCTACCTGCGCCCACATTTACAAACCTCCTGGCTTCTCAGCCAAGGATATAGCTCCAACTTTGCCGATTTCCTGTGAGGATGAACTATGAGAACAAACTGTGGAAATGAACTATGAGAATAAAATATGGCGAAGAGCTATGGGAACATCTATCATGGACATTACAAATAACTTTTCTGAGATTGTTGCTGTGAGAGGCTAAATTCCTTACTTGTAACTGGCCCTAAAGTTAATCTTACAACTATGTAACCTAACCACTTCAAGCAACGTGACTAGGTTTCCTCTGCCTTGGCGTACTGTGAACAGCACAAGTGGACAATATTGACAAGCAATGTGTAGAGATGCTGACTGACCTCAAGCTATGCTCTTTGTCCAACTTCTTGGGCAACCTAATTCAACTCTTGACTCAGAGCAAGCATATATGCCTAAGAAGTGCTGATCAGAGCATTGAAGACGAGGGCAGTAACTAAGGGCCCCAGGTCTGTTGAGAGCAACAAACAGGTGGTCTTAGTGTGATTTCTCTTGTGATCAGAGTGTTTGCGTGTTCTGGATCAGCACAGTGCAGCAGGACACGCCCCTAAGTCACTTCCTTTAACAAATGTTTAAGGGTGATCCAAAGTCAAAAGTTCCTTACCCTTGGCTCATACACTGCACTGCTTGGTCACATATGACTGGTCTTTGTCTGCTCAATAAAAGTGTCAGTGAGTGCCTGTATGCAGAGGAAGCCACAGCGGCAGTAACGTCAGAGCAGCGGCGACAGCGGATATAGCAGGATTACTGAAATGGCTTAAACCAAACTTGTTTCTTTTTTCCCCTCAGGCCGCTGCTATAGGTGGTCAGCCCGCTCCTGGATAGGAGTTAGTTCTATTTCTCGAGCTCTGCTCTGAGAAGCAGTTTGCCCACTTCTGGATAGGAAAGTTCTAGAGGTTAGTCGTCCCTAAATTCAGGAATCTGCCCCCCAAGTAGGGATGGTTCCCAAGATAACCCAGACCAGGCCTAGAAATAGCCAGCAGGCCAGACTCAGCAGCAAAAGGACTTGGAAGGAAGTAGTGGCCCAGGCTCTTGCTCCACGTGCCCTGAGTGCTGCCTGTGGACACAGCCAAAGGCACTAGCATGTCCTGTCATCTATGGTCTCCGGATACTTGGGGGGTTCTTCATTTCCTGGGCATATTCTGGCCCCCTCAAGAGATACTACAGACCTGCCTGAACCTCTGTCTATTCTTTCGGAGTCCTGACTCCTTCCTTATTTGGCCTTAACAAACTCTCCTTGTAACCATCCTGACAGAAATGAAGATATTCTAAAAGGATGCTTGTACTCTTCTTTGTCTATTCAGACTATACCTCAAAGAGTCGGAATTTCCCTAAGAATCTCATGCTGAGCGAAGGGAAAGGCTGAAGCCTTGGTGCCTGGGGAGGGGAATTTGTCTCCTGGAAACAGATTTCACACAGTTATGGCAAATTATCGGAGCACCCTTGCAGGAGTGACTGGAGCCCAGACAAGCATAGGTCTACGGTGGGCAGGAACACACCCTGCCCAGGACTGCTTAGCTGCACAGACCTCTCCCTCTCCCTCTCCCCTGAAGAGCCTTTAAGGTAGACTGAAGGGGGCGGGAGGAGGGCCTGGATTTCTTTGTTTCTCTTCCCAGTATGACCTCATTGAAAAAGAAAAGGAAAAGCAGAAAAGCTTTTCATTATTATTTGTGTTTTTAATTGGCTTATTAAAGTTGGCTGGCTGAGCCTGTTTTATTAGGGTTACCAGACCCCAGCCTCTGACCCTAACTCCAGCAACAACGCAGGGCGAGAATGGGCGAGAAGAGCTGGGTTCTCTGCTCAGGCTCGCAGAAGCTCACTGGAACTGGAGGGACTGTGATGTCGTCTTTGATGTGGCAACATAAACCACCATTACTTAGTGACTTTTGTCAGGGGTCAGGAAGCTGAACACAAAATATCAGAAAGGCATAAGGCCACAGGAACTGAAGAGGAATCCTCATTCAACACACACACACACACACACACACACACCAGGAAGTAAGGCTATCAAAGCAGGTTATCGGGTTTTATTCAGCCCCAAGAACCACCAATTTACAATTTCCCAAAAAGTCCTCCCGCCTCTACAAATTCCATTCTGCAGGGAGAAACTGCCTTAAATTAAACCAGCATGCATTATATTCCTTTGTACCATAATCTGGACTATTTGTTACTTTTCTCCCATGGTGGAGGTGGCGGGGAGCTTGGAGCTGCCCACTACTCCTCTCTGGAGCAGCCACCAGACCTGGCATCCCAGTAATGAGCCAGGTCAACACAGGCTCCTGCAGGTCCTCGGAGGAACCTATTTTCCTAAATATATGCACAGAATTGCTGCTCTAACCAAATAGTATAGTTGGACGAAGAAGTTGGCATGGAGAAGCTAAATATAGTTACCCATTGGGTTCAATATTTTTTTCACTAAACAGAGAGTATTATAAACCAGATTTTTTCCCCCCTATAAACTCTCGGAGTAAAACCTCTGACAGTGGGATCCATTCACGAACCAGTTCTTTTACATAACCCATGCTTATTTTAAAATATCCTTATCATGCCTATAGAAAGGTAGGCTGACTAGAAAATTAGCATTAGGACTGCTTACAAATTGCAGGTTTTAATAGCACTAGTCACAGTCACAGAAATAACCAAAGAGAATTAAATTAAGGAACTGGAGCAATAGAAAAGCTCAAAGGAAGGAGAAACTGCAGTTGCGAACATTCACGCGGCAGCCTGCAGTTCGTGAAGGGCTTTCATGCTTATTAACCATTGAGATCTGCGTGAGCCATGTGCCGAGGGGCTATGATCCCTCCTCCACATGTGGGAAACTGCATTCCTGAGTGGTCCCCTCAGTATCGCAGCTCGTAAGGATCCCAAGCCACTGTATTGGCTCCAGCCCAACATTGCCCCATTATACAGGCCAGTAAACCCTGGTTGTAAAAGACCATGTAGTAAATAGCTCAGCCTCTAAGGATCATGGGATCTTGTGTTAAAATTACATAGTTTTGCGTTGTAGGACAAGGCCAACCATACACAATGTATGAACACATAGACATGTGTTACAATAAAACTTTATTAGCAAAAACAAGTAGAGGCCTGTCTTGGCCCACAAACTATAGTTTTATGATACTTATTATGCCACCTGTAAGCAACCTTCTTCCTTTGTAGTCTTTAAGATGTGTCTTTTTAATGTTTTATTTTTATTACAGAGAGAGAATGTGCCACCATGTGCATCTGGCTTACATGGGTACTGGGGAATGGAACATGGATCCTTAGGCTTTGCAGGCAAGCACCTTAACCATTAAGCCATCTCCCCAGCCCTTCCTTTGTAGTCTTATGAATCAGCTTACAAATGTACTTTCACAGAAAGAATGATGTTGAAAATCAAGAGGTAGAGAGGTTATCAGAAATGCCATGATAATAGTGCAGGATTTGACCTCCAACTCAAGTCCTTATCCACGTTTAGCAAAGAATTGAAAAATGTGTACACAAAAGGCAAACTATTTACATATTTATTTTAAGAAAGAATATTGGTACAAGAAATGAGTAAAGCTCTGGGAGGGTTCCTGAGCAGGTTGTCATGTGTTAGCCTGATCTGAGCGTCTTTATAACCTTGGAAATGTAAATTAAGAGGCGCTTAGTTGAGACATGTTGAGTCACGTCATGTCTCCCAGTCAGGCTAGGTGCATAGCAGAGATCTTGATTGGTTGGTGGGCACACTGGAATGATGCACATGCTTGGAAGGAGCCCACTAACCTGGGACAGGGTGGAAACATGGGTTTGAGGAAAGCCAGAAAAAGCTTTTCAAAGTCAAGGACCAGAAAATGACTCTGAGTGGCCATTCTTTTAGTCTGGCCAGTATAAGTTGATATCCATATTCGCCTTCGGCCTCTGTCCCTGACTGACTACCTACAAAAAGCTACCTTCCATTTTCTATCTCCTCTCTGTCTCTCTCTGTCAAACAAATAAATAAATAATAATTTTTAAAACTGGGTTGGAGAGATGGCTTAGTGTTTAAGACACTTGCCTGCAAAACCAAAGGACCCAGATTTGATTCTCCAGTACCCACATAAGCCGGATGCCCAAGGTGGTGTGTCTGGGGTTCATTTGCAGTAACTGGAGGCCCTGGTGTACCCATTCTCTCTTTTTCTTTTTCTCTCTCTCTCAAATAAATAAATAAATAATAATTTTTTTTGAGGTAGGTTCTCACTCCAGCTCAGGCTGACCTGGAACCCACTATGTAGTCTCAGGGTGGCCTCCAACTCATGGTGATCCTCCTGTCTCTGCCTCCCAAGTGCTGGAATTAAATGCATGCACCACCACGCCCGGCTTAGTTTTTTAAAAAGCTACCTTGTTTCTATTCTCTATCAATAATAGAAAAGATATTGGTTTTTTTAACTAGTTTAGTTAGAGTTCTAGGTCTTCAGGTGATAATGAAAAGGTGCAGTAGATTTCCTCTATATTTTTCTCATGAAATAAAGGATGTTAATGATCCATGAGAATTCTTGTAATTCCTAGAAACGAAATAGAAGTTTCTAAAGTATACATCTGATCCATCAGTTAGTCAATAAAAAGTTTGCTGTCCAAGTAGGACTAAAAATCTCCCAGCCTCCCTGGTCCAATCATACTCGTTTTCATCCCCATGGAAGTCTATAGGCTCAAACCTGTCTCTGGGCAGTTTAGCAAAGCTTGGTGTGTGCTCTCCGGCAACGAGGCTCCAGACCTTCTTGCTCCTGAGCTGCCTTGAAGGATGTTTTCAGGGAGCTGTTTCTGCTTTGCCTCTCGGTCTCCATGTTCCTCTGGTGTGCCCTACAGATGGCGGGATCCGTGTCTGGGTACCTGTAGATGCCCCCTGTTCCACCCATGCATGTCTCTCTTCTGGAATACTGTTGCCAACCTCCTCACCTTATGGGGTAGATCCAGGGCCATGCTTCGGCTCCTTTCCATATGGCATGTCCTAATGCAATAGATTCTTTCAGGTCTGACCACATCCTGCACATCTCTGGTCTCTCTTTGTGAGGATGTCTTCCCTTCTCATAGGAAGAAGATGGGGCATACAGAATATGCAACCCTTTTAAGTTATTATGGGGTATTCACTCTATTTGGGGCATAGAAGAACCAGGACCTACACCAAAAGTGGCACATGCATCTGGCCATTTGCACTGGTAACAGACCTTGACACACCCGTTACCACACACAAACTCGCATGCGTGCAAAACAGATAAGTAACTTTATATCTATACTCTTATATTCTCTTTATAGAAAGAGCTAGAGACATAGTGATCTTTCTTCTTATTGACAACTTCCATACATTTTTTTTGGCTTTTTGTTTGTCCCATGAACCTGAGTGGTTGTCCTACTCTTTCAATGGGCATATATTTCACAGGGTTCTCTTCCTTGTGGTCTACGAGACAATGAATTGAAGTGTCAGCTGAAGTTGATCTTATGGCCCATCCACTTTAGTCATTTATCTTACTGGCTGGCTAATATTCTGGTGTATTCACTTCACCCCAGTTCCTTCTTCCGCAGCTCACCCCCCCACACACACACCTGTCTAGGTACCTAATCTATAGTACATTCCCAAGCAGTGTTGACATGACTGAATTGAAAATTATAATGTGCTCTGTTTTACCACAGAAGTATAATAAAGGCATGAAGGGAAAAGCTCAGGGGTGAAAATTCAGAGAAACTCCTAATTTGCCATGTGTCGGCACATGTCTAAAACAGAATCTTCCTCTTTGTCTGAAAGCAGTCGTTGGAAGACGTAAATTGTCAGGGCCCTTCTTGCTAGGAAATGTGTCTTTCTCCTCTCATAATCAACAGTCTTATGGGCTTCCCCAGTAGGTACTAAACTAAGTTCAAATTTCAAGTTCTTAAACCTAATGGCTCAGTCATTGACCACACTTCCAGATCTATTCTCCATTGGGCCCATTCTCTACTGAATCCATATCTCTACTGATATCTGACACTGATTGTTCTCTCTGGTCTACAATAAATTCTTCATGTCACGTTCACTTCTGATCGGTGTGTTCTCTCACAAGCATAATAAAAGTGAGAGCACTTTGCAAAAAGAAGGGATGGGGTCTGATGAGATTTTTTAGTGGTTGAAGGCACTTGTTTGCAAACCTTGGTCACCAGGGTTTGATTCCAAAGCCTCCACATTACTCAGCAAGAGACTTTGGCGTACCCACACGCATGGTCAAATAAATAAATTTAAATTTTTCAAAAGCCTATCCATGTTTCCTTCGAGCTACGTGCCATTTATGATTCTTGAAGAAATCTATTTCTCCCTGATGCAAGGGGAAATTTCAGTTGCTAAAACATCAGGTATTTCCCCATCTTGCGGGACTCAGACTCAGAGTCCCCAGTTTGACTTGCATGGGCAGTAAATGTCCCAGCTCTGTGAATGGTGACTTGGTCAAATCCCTCCCTTTCACTCCTGCCCCATGTTGTACAACACATGACTTCCCAGCATCCCTAAAATCTTGGAACTTCCACACTTCCCAGCTCTAGACAAAGGACCTAAAGGGTGTTCCATAAATGTACTTGAGAAAGCTTTGGTCTCCTGATTATTTTGGGGAAAAAAATGCAAATGCTATACTTCCTTTGCATGTCCTCTTGCAGAAGCCATGACAGCTATCTTGCTAAAAGACAGCAAAGCAACCAGAAACATAGACAGAGAGGTCGAGTCTCAATAGATCATTGATTCCTGCACTAACTATCCTTCATCAGCCTCTCTCTGCACTCCTTGCCATAGGACAGAATTAAAAAATCTTTATTTCAGGCTGGAGAGATGGATTAGCAGTTAAGGTGCTTGCCTACAAAGCATAATGACCTGAGTTCAATTCCCCAGTCCCATGTAAAGCCAGATGTGCAAAGTGACACATGCATCTCGAGGCCCTGAAATACCCATTTCTCTCTCTTCTATCTCTCTCTCTGCTTACAAATAAATGAATAAAAATATTTTTTAAATCCTTATTGCTAAAGATACTGGTCATAGGCTAGAGAGATGGCTTAGCAGTTAAGGTGCCTGCCTTCAAAGCCTAAGAACACTTGTTCAAATCTCCAGGTCCCATGTATAGCCAGATGCAAAAGTGACGCAAGTGCGCAATGTTGCACATGCACACAAGGGGGCGCACGCATCTGGAATTCATTCACAGCGGCTGAAAAGGCCTGGCACACCCATTTTCTCTCTGCCTCTTTATCTCTCTCTGTCTCTTTCTGTCTGCCTCTCTCAAGTTAAAAAACAAAAGATACTGGTCATAATTTTTTAAATTTTATCCTTCAAAGATACCTACCTCTTTCTTAGTTTTCCCTGGTTTCACAAATCCTTTTTGAAAATGGAAGATATTCCCTGTTATAGCTGCAATAATGCCTGGCCCTCAGTGGCTACTTCTGCAGTTTCCTCTCTTTAAGGCCCCAAGTTCTCTTCCACATTCATGTCTCCAGTAGTATTGCATTGTTAAAACCAAGAGTTTAGGAACAGCAATGAAAAACCACAGCTCATGTCAATGTGCATGAGATAAATATGAGTGACCTGGGAGCACAGATTAAGGTTACCACAGATACCATGTTTCAATATGGCAACAGTTTCATGAAGTTTTTGTGGTATGGGAACAAAATAAAGTCATCAATCAAGGTATTTTTCAAATACATCAGCAAGAACATCTGGTAAGTGGGTTATAGAAAAGCAGGGAAATCTTTGCTATAGACCTCAGATGTGCTCTGATGACTTTCTTAGCCTTTGGGTTGATGGGAGGCAGTGATATGTCAGTAGTTAGGTAGCAGTCGCAAGGACGCATGTTAGGTCCAACATACAGTTGAACAAATGCCTACTAAGGGGCCTAAAGACAGCTCAAGATAAATGAGCTCTGGACCTGCAACCTTCCAGCTTTCCCCAGTCATGGATGTTCTAATCACTTAATCAGCCTGGAGAATCTTATACACAGGTGTGGCTTTGTTTTTCCAGGAATTCGGTTCACAGGAATGAACCATAGAAGGCTGCCTGAAATACATATTGAAATATCACTTCAATAGTATGAGATCACGAGGTAGAATATGGATCACAGTTTTTCCTTACAATGTTATGTTTTATCAAATCAAAGACACTAGAAAGTTTTATGTGCTTTCTTCTTTTCCACTGAAAATAAACACAAACACTTGCCACCTAAAAACTTGCATGTAAAATACAAAGTTTAATTGCACAAGTGTTAAAATATATTGGGGGCAGGAAACATGCCTTTTAGAATTGTGAAACTGATTATACAAGCAGACAACAGGTAGGTTATATACTAAAACCGATCTCTGATCACAGCCTTCAGCTACCAGACAAGTAAGCCGGATCACAACCTCCATTACAATTAGCCCCCAATTGTCAGGACTCGCTATACCCAACAGCTTCCCTAATTTGTGTTCCTACTTCCAACATAAGTCCTATGTTACTTTCAGCACAAACCACAAACAGACATCCTGCTTTTATAAGAGCCTTTGCCTTCCTTGTTCCGATAGATTCTAAGCAGAGCACACCTGAAACCCTGACCTTCCCTTCTCATGCTTCCCCACTCTTCTGCCTGCCTTTGATTCTCTGCCAAACGCAAGTGAAGATGGCTGACTTCAGTGCGGTGGCAAGCTCTGGGTGGTCCTGCCTTGAACCATCTTCACCTACTTCACAGAATCAGTGATTTCACATGGCATAGGCACACTGCAGCACTCATGTATTCAGCAAACTATTACCTTCTAGGTAACCGGAGCATTGGAGGATATTGGGTTGCAGGGATATCTTAAGCAAAGGCCTTGACAGAGAAATCATTGGTGGGCTAGAGATGGCTCAGTGGTTAAGAGCACTTCCTATGGAACTGAAGGGCCTGAGACCACAGTTGGAGTTGGACTGTTCAGAACCCATGTAAAAAGTTGCTATGGTCACAGGCATGCCTACCAGGAATCGACAGAGCTTGTGCTCATATATATGATATATATATATATGTCAAACTCCTGACCAATAAGAACAGGAGGAAGAGTGATGGACCCAACATTCCACTCTGACCCCACAGGTACATGCATGGGGTGCCTCAGGGGCACATACATTCACCACACATGCACACACATGCATACATACATACATACACATGGACACCTACACACATATATACACATACATACATACATGCACCCACATACACATATACACATCCACACACATGCACATCCACATACAATCATATACACACATGCACACACACATACACACACCACATACACATGTATGCACATAGCACACATACACATACACATACATATACATACATGCACACATATACACACACAAGCAAAAAAAAAAGAAATAAACAACTGGTTATGATAGCTTAGCAGCAAGAAGACCACTTGAGCTTGAACTGGGAGGAAAGCGATGGAAAGACAAAGGGAGGGTGGACTTGGATACAGTCCAAAAAAAAAAAAACGAAAAGTGTGAGGAATCAGGCTGGAGAGATGGCTTAGCAGTTAAGGCGCCTGCCTGCTAAGCCTAAGAATGCTGGTTCCAATCTCCAGCGGTTCCAATCTCCATGTCCCACGTTTAGCCAGATGCAAAGTGATGCAAGGACGCAACGCTGCACTTGACCACAAGGGGGTGCACACATCTGGATTTCATTCTCAGCAGCTGAGAGACTGCTGCGCGCCCATTCTCTATCTGTCTTCCTCTCCCTTTCTGTTTCTCTCTGTATCTCTCTCCAAAAATAAATAAAATAATTTTTTTAAAAAGTGTGAGGAATCAGTTCAGATAGAGAAGCCAAGTTAAAGCCTACAATGTAGAGCCCTGGTTAGGGTAAAGACTCTAAGGAGAACAAACTGCAACTATGAGAACAGGTTCCATAGACAAGGGCTGAACTACAGATGCCAGAAGAACACTGTCCTCAACATGAAAGGACAGCTAAGTGACCATAAAGGCACAGAGTGTAATACTGTCCCATATACATTACCATTCACGGGACAAAGAGGAGATACTAGACGCTGAATGACACACCTGGATGTGACGCTTCCTATAAGGATTTCATTTGCTTTTAGGCTGCATTTGGTTAACACCATCCCATGGGTATCACCAATAAAATATCACTAAGTTCAGAACGTGTCACACTCGAATGTGCTGCTTTCGTATATTATTTTGAGATAAGGCAATTAAAACGCAGCCAGTGACATAAAGAAAACTTTTTCTTCTTCAAAGCAAGAAACTTTCCATGTGAAATATTCTTCCCTAGACCAGGGTGAAAGCGCATTCTTGTCACCAAGGATGGACAGCTGTGGTCAAGGAAAATCTGTACAAGCCAGCCTTGTTTTACTACCCCTTATCTTCCTGATCACTTACTTCTCCACCCAGTTAGCTACCCTAGACAGATCCCCTTGCCTCCTCATCATGATTTCACAATTTTTCACTGCTTGTCACAGCTGTCCTCCTATCTCTGCCTCCCAAGTGCTGAGATTAAAAGTGTCGCCTCCAACGTTCTTAACTGCATCCTTGGGACCCTGTTTCCTTATGAAGGCACTCATGCCGCATAAAACTTATATTAAATAAATTTGCATATTTGTCTCTTTTCTGACCTCTTTCTGTTAATTTAATTCTCAGATCCAGCCCCCTTCCAAAAAAAAAAAAAAAAAAAAAGACTATAGTGATAAATTTTGCCTCATCTATAGCGATCATATAATGACTTCATCCTGGGGACTGACATGAAATCATGGTTTTTCTTTCCAAACGTCCCATGGTCTTTTCCTATGGTATTACTGGTGTCTTAGACATGGCTGGGTATGCCCTTGGGTGTGAAGCTTCCAGAGAATTCATTCACTCAGTCCCCTCCATTGGATTCACTCCTTTAAAAGCCTCAGGAGCCCAAGTATAATTAAGCAACATTA
The DNA here is from genome assembly GCA_036365145.1 of Orientallactaga sibirica. Classification (NCBI taxonomy): domain Eukaryota; kingdom Metazoa; phylum Chordata; class Mammalia; order Rodentia; family Dipodidae; genus Orientallactaga; species Orientallactaga sibirica. The sequence goes on from JAEOAD010000016.1 coordinate 26,349,980, forward strand.
ATTAAAATACTAAAGATCAGAAAAGGGCATCCACAGGAGGGACAATGGAACAACATCAAAAAGATACAGCATAACAAAAATAGCAGCAAAGCAGTGCTCCGGAAAGCTTTGGAGGGTGACAGCTCAGCTGGAATGCCTTTAGAGGAAATTTCAAGAACACCCTCCTGGGGGTGGGAAATAAAGGAGCATGGAAATAGGAAAAGCCCAATAGCTTCACAGCTCTCCTTTCCCTCTTCAAGGTGTGCCAGAGGCTCATAGTCTTTGTAGAGCAGAAACATTTTAATATGATTGCCTTCATAAATTTCTATCCATAAAGGACCCAGCACCACTTTTGTGCTTCAAAATATGGCTGCACACAGTCTTCCCTGTTTGGGTTTTTAATTAAAAAGAAAGAATTCTAGCATCTTACTAAATTTTAGAACGATTATATCACACCTACTTCTACAGCTCAGTCTTCGTTAGATTTAAAAATAAGCCCTTACATCTGTCTTCAGTGGTGGGTTGGTTTCCATTGTAAGGGGCTCAGGTATACTTCAGGTGAATGGCCCCTCAAGATGGAGGTGTGGAGGTTGATCAGGACAAAGTGGTACTTGTCAGGTTGTGATAAGAACTCGGAGCCAGCCTTCTTGGCAAAGAGGTTTTATTTAATTCCAGCAAAGATTGGCACAGTTTGGAGAGGAGGGAAAGGAATGCTGGACCCAGAGTGGAAGGATGGGGGCAGAAGGAAGGGAAGGGGAACACTGAGTTTGAACTAAGAGGAAAAAAAAAAGGCACGTAGACGGCAACTCCAAAAACCTGGGAAGGATGGAAAGGAACAGAAGGAGACTGAACTTGGAGTTGGAACAAGAGGAAGGGGAGAGTGGAAGGTCAAAGAGGGAGTTCTGAGCCCAAAGGGGAGAGGGAGAGAAGGAAGGGAAGAGGGGAAAGCATGCAACGGAGAGAGTGGGGGTAACTGCAGGCATCCGAGAGTAGGAGAATCCAGAGAGAGAAGAACAAACCTGTGAAGGAGGGCTTCTTAGTTATTGTTGTAGTATAAAAAGGTCAGTGGGCTGGAGAGTTGGCTTAGCAGTTCAGACACTTGCTTGCAAAGCCAAAGGACCTCGGTTCGATTCCCCAGGACCCACACAAGCCAGATGCACAAGGGGGCTCATGCGTCTGGAGTTCATTTGCAGTGGCTGGAGGCCCTGGCACGCCCATTCTCTCTCTCTCTTTCTCTCTCTCTCTCTCTCAAATAAATGAAAAAAAAAAGTCACACTCTTAAACCTCCCTCATCCCCTTCCCCAGTTTGCTGAGGGTCTTCTTCAGGAAGGTTATAAGGCATTCATTGTGAAATGGGAATTTGGGGTTCCTTGCCAAAACACCAATAAGCCAAGGCACTAACAAAGTCAGGGTACTCCGGATTTTGTCTTAGAAATTTACAGAATCAAAACTCATAAGCCAGAAGTTAAGGTTAAAGAGACTTTATTAGATGAAGAGAAGGAAAGTGAAGAGAGGGCAGCGAGCTTCTGCCATGTGGAGAACACGAGGGAGTAAAGAGCCCGTGTGGGAGCAAGTGGGGTCTCTTCTCCTCTCCTCTCTGCCCAGCTGGGCCAAGACAAGGGAGCTTAGCAGAACCTCCAAGTTCAGGAACAGCCAAGAGAGCTCTCGCCTCTGCTCAGGGTCTATTTATAACTTTATTGTGGTGGGCTTCACCTTCAGGCTCAGGTGAGCCAGAGTGAGGGCTGATTGGTGTGGGCTAGGGGCTGACTCAAGAAGAGGCCAGCCATAATATAACCAACCACAATGTCAGGAAAGGTGAGTGAGCTCCCAGGGAGGGGCTCAGGTTGTTCATGGAAAAGCACAGGTCTAGGGGATCCCCTTAGGCAAGAGATAAGAAGCTAGATCATTCTTTGATTTCCAGCAAAGTGGAGATTGTGAGGACATTCCTGCCTTTTTTTTTTTTTGGGGGCAGTCACGCTAAACTACCTACCAAAACTACCTGACTCCCTCTCAATTGTGGGGACCCAGAGACCTCAGTCAGTCTTGGCAGATGGGGGTGGGGGGAAGACATGGTGCCTCAGGTTGTTCCCACCCCCTCTGAGGTTAAGGATAAGACGAGTTATTAGAGAGACTTACTACTGTGTGTGTCCACTCTTCTTAGTTAAAAGAATGGTGGCAGTTCTCTCTGGAGCCTGTGTGCTTCCTGGCTTGGTTTGCCGTCACTAAATGTACACTTCCTGCCCCACTGGATGTTTTTGTAACAAGCAGGATCTCCTGCTTAATCAATCAGTTGGCAACTGTTATTCTCCAGCTGCACTCCTAGCACTTTCCAGCACTATGAGGGCTAGCCAGGTGGGAACTGGATTCCCCCTCTGTTCCAGCATGATCACTTGATGTCCTGTGGCTGCAGGCTGTAGTGTCTTCAGCAATAGGGACTTATCTTTTAGCTCTTGCAGATAACTAAGTGTTCTACCCAGCACCCATGGTTGTAGGGTCATGTTTTCTCCACTTTCTATGAAGCTCTTCTGTTTCCTTTGGGAAAAGGAAGCAGGGTGTTGTGTTGGGGGTAATTGCTGAGGGATTCCACTGGAGCCTTCAGTATTCAGGCTGGTGGCTGGACCCTCTCATTTTGGGGGAGTGAGACTTTTTTTAAAAAAAATTTTTTAATTTATTTATCTGAGAAAGGCAGAGAAAGAGGCAGGTAGAGAGAGAGAGAGAGAATGGACATATCAGGGCCTCCAGCCACTGCAACTGAAATCCAGCCACATGTGCCACCTTGTACAACTGGGCTTATGTGGGAACTGGGGAATTGAACCTGGGTCCTTAGGCTTCACAGGCAAGCACCTTAACCACTAAGCCATCACTCCAGCCCAGAGTGAGACCTTTGAAGTATCAACTACCATAACAGGAGGTAGTTCCAGAGCCCTAATCCTAGTTAGAGCCTGGCTGGTTAGTAGGAAGAGAGGGAAAAGTGGGAGGAGGGAGTTCTAAGATTCTTGCAGTATTGACCCAAGGCAGCCTGTCCCCACGTTTCTCCTCCCTAGAGATAATAAGTACTGTCAACTTCTTGTATAGCCTTCCAGAAAGAACCTATGCACAGATAAGCAAATATATCCCAAATATATTACTTTCATCCACATAGTAATATACAAGAACTTGGTTTGTTTTTTTTTTTTCCTTTTCCACTGAACAATGTACCTTGGAAACTCTTCCAAACTATATTCACAGAGACACTGAATTCTTTCCAATAACTGCAGGAATTATTTTAAACTCCCCATAGTTTATTTAGCTAATCCTTAGTTAAGCTTCTGCTCTTTATAACACTGACTGCTGAAATGAATGACCTTGTATATGGGCTTGTTTCATATGCACAAGTATATGCATAGGGTAACTTCTTATAAATGGGATTGCTGATTCAAGGAGTATGTAAAATGGAGTTAAAAATAGCATCTATTTTCCTTGAGTTGCTTTGGGAGTTATATTATAGGAGCTTTCACATGCAAATCACACTAACAGGCCTGATAAATAGCTGTTGCTTTTTAAGGCAATACCCTGGGCACTGGAGGGAGGGGTTGGGAGAGGAACAGATATTTATAAGGAGAGATGATTCCACAGTCCCTCCCTCAAAATGCTTAAACACTAGAAGAGTTATTCCTGATAGCATGACAAATTAGTAAATACTATCTTGATCACATACACAAAATCTACTAGGTACAAAAAAAGAGTACTTTCTAAGCAAAAAAGTTTTTGCCAAAATACGGAGAGCATGAGCTGAGTTTTGTTTTTTTTTTTTTTTTTTTTTTTTTTTTGGGGGAGAGAGAGAAAGGGAGAGGAAGATAGAAATGGGCATGCCAGCAGCCTCTCAGTTGCTGTGAATGAAATCCAGGTGCGTGCACCCCCTTGTGGTCAAGTGCAGCATTGCGCCCTTGCTTCACTTTGCATCTGGCTAAACGTGGGACCTGGAGATTGGAACCGCTGGAGATTGGAACCGGCGTTCTTAGGCTTAGGAAGCAGGCGCCTTAACCGCTAAGCCATCTCTCCAGCCCAAGCTAAGCTTTTTATTTTAATTTTTTAACAGCTTCATACAGTCAAATAATCTATTTTGATTGCATTCATTTGCCACTACCCTCTCTTACCCCTCTCCCACTCCCATTAGACCCTCCCTTCTTCCCAACTTCTATGTCTTCCTCCTACTTTTGTCTTTTTCTGTGACTCACTGACTTTAGGGCAGCATGCATGAGCATGGCTTGGGGTCATGAACTGAATGGAGTGTAGGCAACTTGCCAGTGGTTCTACCATAATGAAATGACTCCCCCTCCCCGAGCCATCATTAACTGTCAATACCTCCTCTGCCAAGGATGGGGCCTTATGAGCTCCACCCCCATACATGGTTGGTGGGCCCTTCTTGTGCAGATAACCACAGCTACTGTGAGTTCATGAGCACAACAGTCATGTTGTGTCCAGAAGACAGGGTTTCATAGCATTTGTTGCAGTCAGGTTCGCATTGCTGGCAGAAATCACCTGACCAAGAGCAGCTTGTGGGGAAAAAAAAAATGTTTATTTTGGCTTACAGACTTGCGGGGAAGCTCCATAATGGCAGAGAAAAATGGTGGCATGAGCAGAGGGTGGACATCACCTCCTGACCAATATGTAGATAACAGGAACAGGAGAGTGTGCCAAACACTGGCAAGGGGACACTGGCTATAATACCCATAAGCCCACCCCCAACAATACATTGCCTCCAGGAGGTGTTAATTCCCAAATCTCCATCAGCTGGGAACCTAGCATTCATTAAGTTTATGGGGGACACCTATATCAAATCACCACATTCCACCCCTGGCCCCAATAAACTGATAACCACCCATGATGTAAAATGCAATGTATTCAGTCCAACTTTAAAAATCTCCATAGTTTTTATCAATCCAAATGATGTTCAAACATTTCCATAGTCTGAGATCTTTTAACTGAGCCATAATATGAAAAATAATCCATAACTGCACAGAATAAACATTCACACTGCAAAATATGGCATTGGGAATAGCAAAGAAATATTCAACCAATACAAGATTTAAACAGGGTAAACATCAAACTCTGTAGTCAATGACAAGTCTCCAAGTCTGATAATTCTAACCACTGACAAGTCTCTGGAGTTCCAATTCCACCTCATTAGCTAGGCTACCCACAGTCCTGGAAAACTTCATCCAGGGCCAGCAGCTTTCCTTAGCAGCCATCTCGTGCCCTGCATTTCCCCTAGATCCCTGATGCAACACATGGCCCATCCTCACGGCTCCATTAGTCTCCATGCAGGCAATCCAGCAAACCTGCTTCACACGGCCCATGGCCATTTCCAAAACACAAGACAGTGTTGCAAATTCAGTGACCCTCTCTTTCTTGCATTTCTTATACTCCATAATACCAGGTAGAATGCCAGGGGGAAATAAAGCAGACTTTGAAGAACAGGACACTCGAGCATTCAGGCCCCTTCAAAAGAGTCTACATTCTTCCTATTTCCCCAATGCAGGTCAGCTGGCCCAATCTCAAAGTTTGTAATCTCTCATACAATTGCAGCTGAATGGGCAGCAGTTTGGGCCCAAATATTTCATTTTTCCTGTGCCATATCCCTCTGCTCACACCAGTCCATTTCTATGCAATGCAACCCTGTACAACTTCTCAGGACAGGGACATAACAACAAGCCTCTCACACAAACTGCTTCTAGCCCAGTCCAGGACAAGCTCTTTCTCACAGTCAGAAGCCAAACCTCACAGTCCATAGTTCTTACTGCATTCAGGTCTTTCAAATCTGACCAGAATAGTCCACCAGGCTGTACTTACTACAAGGTATCTTTTAGGCCAAGATTTCAAATCCTTCCACATTCCTCTTGAAAATCAGCTCCAAAAGGCCAAAGCCACAGAGTCAGGTGTCTAGCAGCAATCCCACTCCTCTGGACTTGAGGGAAAACTGCATGATGGCAGGGGAAAATGGTGGCATGAGCTGATGGTGGATATCACCTCCTGCCAGAATAAGGTAGACAACAGGAACAAAAGAGTGTGCCAAATACTGGCGGGGAAAACTGGCTATAATACCCATAATCCCACCCCCAAAAGTACACTGCCTGCAGGAGGCATTACTTCCCAAATCTCCATCAGCTAGGAACCTAGCATTCATTAAGTTTATGGGAGACACATGAATCAAACCACCACAGCATTCCTCCCCATCCTCTAGTTCCTCCCTCTTTTCCATCATGTCCCCTGAGTTTTGGAGAAGGTGATATAGATGTCCCATCAATGGCTGTTCACTTGTCACTTATTCTCAGCACCCTGAGTCTCTATATAAATTGCTGTCTACTGGAAGAAAAAAAAAAAAAAGAAGCTTTTCTGACTAAGCCTGAGAATATAAACATAAAAATGTTTAGAAGACAGTGTGACAATATGTCTATTTAGCAAAACAACAGTAGTAGATTCTCCTGTAGGACCTATGACCTCCCCATCATGATCTTTTGAGCAGGCTTGTAGTACCAGGCATGAATTCCCTCTTGTGGAATGGGACTCAAATCCAAACAGTCACCCACTCTTGCACCAGGGGACACATCTTGCCTGGCAGGTCAATATTGTAGCTGGCAGTGTTCACAGCTGAGTAAAACCAATGATGACTTTTCTTTCTCCCCAGTGGCCAGAATAGCATGTTCTGGCATTATGAAAGCCAGCCAGTAGGGGGCAGGCGTCAATGAGCTGGATTTTTGCCATGGAAGAGCCCCCCCTCCCTCAAAGAACATTCCATGTGAAGGGAATCATTGAAGCAGAGTTCAGACAGCTAGAAATGATCCATTACAGCATTGTGGAATTCTCCAGTCATGTTAGGACAAACCATTATCTGTGTGGAAAAAAACTCAAGCAGGGCTGGAGACATGGCTTAGCGGTTAAGGTGCCTGCCTGCCAAGCTTAAGAAGGTGCAATCGATTCTCCAGGTCCCATGTTTAGCCAGATGCAAAGTGACGCAAGGGTGCAATGCCACACTTGACCACAAGGGGGCGCATCCATCTGGAGTTCATTCATAGCTGCTGAGATGCTTTTGATGTGCCCATTCTCTCTTTCTCTGCCTCTTTCTCTCTCTCTGTCCCTTTCCAAAAAAAAAAAAAAAAAAAACCTTCAAGCAATAAATACCCTTCATTGAAAAACAATCAAATATGTGGTCAGATCAGACTCAACCATTCTTTATCCATGCAGCCACTGCTGAGCATCTAGGCTGATTCCACAAGTTGGCCATGTGAATACCGCCATGAAAACCATTGGGTAAGCAGCTATCTCTGTAGTGAGCTCCTTTGGATTCTGTTGGGTCTTCTAGTTAAACTTTTTGAGGAAACTTCATAGGATTTCTATAGTAACCAAGTTCATTTACATTCCCACCAGCAGTGTAACTATATATAAAGGTTCCTTCCCCGCCACATCATCACCAACATTTTTTCTTGATGATACTCATTCAAAATGGGATGCCATGGAATCTCGTTTGCACTTTCCTAGTACCTAATGATGTTGTGTATTTAATGCCTACTTGTATGTTTCCAGAAAGTTGTCTGCTAAGTGCACTTGCTTCTTTATTGGGTGGACTTTTTGCTCTTTTAGACCTTCTCTGTATGTGTCTCTGTGTGTGTGTGTGTGTGTGTGTGTGTGTGAGAGAGAGAGAGAGAGAGGCCTAACTATATTTTGGATACTAGTCCCCTGTCAGGTGAATAGCTGGCAAATATTTTATCCCATTCCCTAAATTGTCTCTTCTCTTTGTTAATTGTTTCTTTTGTTGTATAGAAGCTTTAAATTTCATGAAATCCCATTTATGTGTTAATTCTTGGTATGATTTCCTGTGCTATTGGGGAAAAAAATATTGCCTGTGCTTGTATCGTGAGGTGCTTTCCTCATAGATCTTACAAAATTTCATTAAGGCTTTTAAAAATATTATTTATTTATTTATTTTCTTCCAAGCAAAGAGAAAGAAACAGAAAAAGAATAGGCACACCAGGGCCTCTAGCGACTGCAAACGAACTCCAGATGCATGTACCACTTTGTGCTCCTGGCTTTACATGGGTACTAGGGAATTGAACCTGGGTTGTTACACTTTGCAGGCAAGCACCTTAATCGCTAAGCCTTTTCTCCAATATTAAGGCTTTAAAAACAAAAACGACTTTGAATGGGTCAATTTTCTACAGGGTGAGAGTCAGTCTTCTACATGTGTACATCTAAATATCGCAGCATTTGTTTTTGGTATCTTTTTCAAGAATCAGAGAACTGTAGCTATGAGGGCCCGTTTCTGACGGGTCTGTTCTATTGCACTGCTCTGCATACCTATTGTTGTACCAGTATCACGCTGTTTTGTTAGCAGGGTTCTATAGTATGGTGTGGAGTAAGGTGTAGTGATACCACCAGCATTGCTTCTTGTTCATTTGCTCTTTGGCTAATATGCTTCCATATGAAATTTATGATTGAGTCTTCTACTTCTGTGAAGAACATGGTTGAAATTTTGAAGAGCTCTCATTGAATCTATGGATCACATCTGGTAATATGGCCATTTTAGCACTATTAATTCCTCCAGTTCATGACCATGGGATGTCTTTCTAATTTTTAGTATCTTCCGTTTATTTATGATTGCTTTATAATTTTCAACACCAAGATATTGAGTGATGTTTGCACTATGACTTTTTGAAAGTGTGAATTGGACTTTTTTTCTGATTCTTTTTCAGTGTGTTCCTTATTGGCATGTGGAAAACGGACTGATGTTTATATGTTGATTTTGTATCCTGCTCTTTTGCTGAAAATGTTTGTAAGCTGTAAGAGTATTCTGGCTGGGTCTTTATTGTCTTTTACATATAAGATCATATCTTCTGCAAAGAGATAATTTAGCCTGTTTCTTTCCTATTTATAGCCTCCTCCTTTTTAAAATTTTTATGGACAACTTCCATAATTATAGACAATAAACCATGATAATACCCTCCCCTCCCCATTTTCCCCTTCACAGATCCACTGTCCATCATATCCCCTCCCACTCTCAATTAGTCTCTTTCGTTTTGATGTCATCATCTTTTTCTCCTATTATGAGAGTCTTGTGAAGGTAGTGTTAAGCTGTGAGGTCATGGATATCAAGGCCAATTTGTATCTTAATGACTGCATTGTAAGCAGTCCTAACTTTCCTTTGGCTCTTACACTCTTTCCACCACCTCTTCTGCAACAGACCCTGAGCTTTGAAAGGTATGATAGAGAGATTTCAACGTACAGCCCCCCCCCTTTTCACTCATCTTATTACTCTAAGAACTAAAGCATTTTACTTAGTAAGAGTGGATATTCTTCTGTCATTCCTGATTTAGAGGAAATACTTTCAATTTTACCCTTTCTGTATAGTATCATTGTTTTATTATATATAGCATTTAGCATATTGAAGTATGATCCTTCTACTTTTTTTTTGTTTGCTTGTTTGTTTTTTGTTTTTCAAGGCAGGGTCTCACTCTGGCCCAGGCTGACTTGGAATTAACTATGTAGTCTCAGGGTGGCCTTGAACTCACAGCGATCCTCCTACCTCTGCTTCCCGAGTGCTGGGATTAAAGGTGTGCACCACCACGCCCAGCTTCTTCTACTTTTAGTTTACTAAGTTTTTCTGTATCTGTTCAAATTATCATGTAAATTTTTTGGTCCCTGATTTTATTTATGCCCCATGTTACATTTAGTGATTTACATATGTTCAATCATATTTGAACTTCTGAAATGAACCTAACTTGATCACAGTGTATAACTTTTTAGTGGCTTTGAATTAAGTTTAAAACCATTTTATTGAAGTTTTTGGGGATTTGTGTTTTTCCAAGAAATTGATATATAGTTTTCTTGTTTTGTTCTTGTAATCTTATCCAGTTTGGGCATCAGAGCAATACTGGCTTCATAGACTGAGTTTAGAGTGCTTCTTCCCTTGCTCTCTTGCAGAATAGTTCAAGGGGCACTGGTGATATTTTTTTTCTTTAGAGATTTAGTAGAATTCAGTAATAAGTCTATCTAGTCCTAGGCTTTTCTTTTCTTTTTTTAAAGTAGAAACTTTGCATGGCTGCATCATGTGTTGGTACCGTCATTGCCCTCCTCCCTGAGCCCACCTTAGTGGGGTTGTTGGCATTCGCCATGGAGTTGTGGGTTATGAGTTGTGAGAACAGCAACCAGTCATTATAGAGGGGCAATGCCTCTGGATATTCCCTCCCACCCTGTGGCTCTTACAGTCTTTCTGTCCCCTATTCCACAAAATTCCCTGAGCTTTGATGGATGTGTTTTAAGTCTACTTTAATGTTGAGCTCTCAGCAGCTTCTGGATTTCTGTTTTGGTGCATTTTGAGGATCCTCAGAGTCTGTCTCTATTACCCTGGCCCAGGTTCTCAGGCTCTTGATCATCTCACCAGTTCCTCTGTGGTTTCACCGGGGCTCTGGCTGCTGTGCTAGGGTTGGTTCATCTCCTGCCAGGGAGTCAGCTGTCTATTCTTGTCTTGTTGATAGATTTTGGTTGTCCTCAGTTCTCCCTGCTTTCTGCAAAAGAAAAGCAGATTCTCCAATAGAAAGTGAGATCAGGATAGGTTAAAGGGGATAAGTATTGTTAATTTAGAGCGATTTTGATGGGTGTAGCTTTACTTTTGGCCAAAGACTAGTGGGAGCTTCTCACTGGAGTCCATAGTCTTGTCTCCACAGGATTCTGACTTGGTTCCCAGTTCCATTAATAGATTCCTTTCTTCTAAGTGGATCTCTTAGCCAATTAGAAAGCTATTGGTTACCCACCTATGCTGTGTGCCACTAATGCACAGGTGTGTCTATCTTGTCAGGCTGGTTTCTTTCATATAGCAGTGTCCCCTGCTTGCTCACAGCATTGCTGGCCAGCAGCACCTGTAGAACTTTCCAGCATTATATAGGCTAACCATCTGGGAACTGGCTTCCTTCCAGATTCAGCTAGATCTCTCAATGTTCTTCACTGGCAGCATGTGGAATCTTCAATGATAGGGTTTTACCTTTGACCTCAGGCAGATAATTAAGTGCTTTGACAGAAGCTTGTTTTGTTTGGGGGACCTCATAGATCTTTCCAATCAATAGCTCAACGTGAGTTGTAACCCATTTCTGGTACTGGGAGTTTACAAGCCAGAGCCAAATGTTTTAGTGTTAGGCTTCATCCCACCCTCTCCAGGGCCCTTCTTGCCAGATCATCCCTCCATGAGCCTAGTTAGGGTTATATCTTTTAGCCTGCTATCCAGGAGGAAGGTTTCTATGGTACCAGTTCATTTTCATTTTGATTTTGTGTATACCTCTCCCCACCACCACCTTCCCACTCCCCTCCCTGCAAACCCTTCCATACTCTTATATTTCCCTCAAGTTGCTTGCCAGGTATGCCTGCAAGTCAAGCTGTTCCAGTTTAGGAACTACAGATGAGGGAGAACATGCGGCATTTGTCTTTCTGTGCTTGTGTGAGTTCCCTTAGTATGATCTCTTCCAATTCCGTCCATTTGCCTACAAATTTCATTATATCATTTTTCCTACTGCTGTGTAGAAGTGCATTGTGTAGATATATCACATCTTCCTTATCCACTCATCAAATAATGGGCACCTGGGTTGATTCCAGTTCTTAGCTGTTATGAATTGAGCAACTATAAACATGGTTGAGCAAATATCTCTGCACTGAAGAATAGAGTCTTCAGGGTAGATGCCCAGTAGAGGAGTGACTGGATCAGTTGATAACTCTGTTTTCAGGAGTCACCATATTGATTTCCATAGTGGTTATAAAAATTTACACTCCCTCCAGATTCCACCTTATTCTAAAACGAATGGCAATCATTAGGCTTTTATTTATTAGTTCTTTATTTATTTGCAAGGAGAGAGAGAGTTGGTGCACCAGGGTCTTTAGCCACTACAAATGAACTACAGATGCATCTACCACTTTGTGCATCTGGCTTTATGTGGGAATCAAATCAGGGTCTTTAAGCACTGCAGGCAAGCAGCTTAACAGCTGGGAAGTGGTAGAAACGTGGGACTTAGGACTCCGTTGGAAGAAGTGGGTCATGGGGAGGACCATTCTAAGATGGGTGTACCTTGCCCCTGAACTCCTCCTTCTCTGCTTTCAGGTTGCCATGCAGTAAGCAAGCAGTCTTTCTCCAACATGCATTTCTGCCTTGAGTCTCCTGCTTGCCACAGGCCTAAAAACAATGACCATAGCTGACCATAATCTTGAACCTCTGAAACTGTGAGCCAAAATAAACCCTCGCTGCTGCAAGGCATTTGTCCCAACAGTGAAATTCTAACACAGACGACATGAAAAAATATTTTAAAATAAACTAAAAACATCTCCCCACACATGAATCATCATTCATATTGGCAAATAACCCTCTGTGCATTTATATTGAAACTGGGATTATGCTACTTTGAAGTATTTAAATAAAAGCATTTAATTTAACATGAGATATATTTAATAGAGAAAGCATTATCAAGAAATTGAAGAAATTTCTAAATATCAGATAAATATTTCTTTGCTAGAGAGATGTGTTCAATTATTTTTCTTTTTATTTTTTTGAGATATGTCCAATTCTAAAAGTTCTCTTTAAAATCTTACTTGAAAATGGAAGACAGCAAGGCATGGTGGAACATACCTTTAATCTCAGCACTCAGAGGCTAAGGTAGGAGGATCACTGTAAGTTCAAGGCCAGCCAAGGTCAGACGAGGCTAGAGTGAGACCCTGCCTTGAAAACAAAACAAAACAAAACAAAACAAAACAAAACAAAAAGTATGTTGTAAAAAATTGCAGATAGATTATGAGGCAGACTTTTAAAAATTTTATATTTGAGTTTTGTCTCAATGCTAAATTTTATTCATTTATTTTTATTATTCATTCATTCATTCAGTATCAACCATGTTCAAGATTTCATAAAGGCACTAACAATTCAACAGTGCCATCAGTGACTCTAATTTGAGATGAAGGAAAGCAGAGTGAAGTGTCAGAGAACCAAGTTAGGACAAATAATCATAGAGAAATTCTTGGGGGCTAAGAAAGGATCAGGATGAGATTTATTTTAAAAAGTGAGTGAGAGGCTCAGCAGATAAGCACATGCAGTGCAAGCACGAGTGCCTGAGCTCAGATCTACAGGACCCACAGAAAGCCGTCTGCTGTAGCGCTACCATCTGAAATCCCAGTGTGGCAGGGACAAGAAAATTGCCTGGAACCTAGAAGGGAAGCTACTCTAGCAAATGCAGTGGGGAACGAGAAGCCCTGTCTCAAAGCATGTGGAAGGAGAGGACCAGCACCCCCAGAATCTCCTTTGACTTCCACACCCACATGTCTGCACTCACAAATGTCTGCACACACAGAAACAAATGAAATCAAGTGAAATATCAGGTACAGAGCATGGCAAATGTAGATATCCTAAGACTGGAGCAGTTTGGAGTGATATAGTAACAGCAAGAAGGCAAATGTGGGGAAACCGGAGAGAACAACAGAAAATGGGATGGCAGTGAAGGGAAGCTGGAAGCAAAACCATGCAGAGCCTCCTATGCATGGATAAGGCACTTAGATCTTATTCCTTATGTATTAAGAAGCCACTGAAAGATTTGAGAAATGAGTGGCACAGCCTGGTTTCCACTGGGAAAAAATGAAGCTTGATTAAAGCATGAGAAATAGCCTCTGGTGGGCTAGGAACAGAATAGAAATAGAGAGACAGGCTAGTAAACTCTTTCTATCCTTTGAAAGGTGGAAAGGCAAGGAGACCTGCTGGGGAATGGAGCCTGGGGCAGTACTCATCTCCTAGAGTACGCTGATCAAAGTTCTAAAGCAACATGGTTTACAGCAATAGATAGCCATCATCTCACAGTCCTGGGGCTGGATGTCTCATATCAAGGTGTTGGGCAGGCCATGTTGCCTCTGATATCTAAATGATCCTCACTTTGCCACTTTGTAACATCTGCTGGCTTGCTGGCAGTCTTTTGTTTGTTTGTTTATTTATCTGCTTTTTGCGTCTCTTGGCTTGTAAATGAGCAAATTCAATGTCAAATTTTTCCTCGCTGTCTTCACATAGTTGTCTTCACATAGTTGTCTTCTCCTTGTAAGTATTCCAGTCATGGGGCTGGAGAGATAGCTCTGCAGTTAATGCTCAAAGCCTAATGACCTGGGTTTGGGTCCCCAGTACCCACCTAAAAGTTAGATGCACAAAGAGGTGCATGTATCTGGAGTTTGTTTGTAGATACAGGAGGCCCTGGTGCACCCATTCATTCTCTCTCTTTCTATCTGTTTTCTCTCTTTGCTTGCAAATAAATAAATAAAACAAACACCACTCATGTTGGGATCCAACTTACTCCAATATGATGTGACCTTAATTAAAAACATCTGCAACCCTATACCCAAGTAAGGTCATGTCCTGAAGTTCTGGTAGATAAGAACTCAATATATCTTTTTGTGCAGGGTGGGGGAGGGTCAAGAGTACAGATGGATCCATGTCAGGTGAATCCATATCAAGGTATAGACAAGGTTTAAAATGCTGTCTTGGGGGCTGGAGAGATGGCTTAGCGGCTAAGGCGCCTGCCTGCTAAGCCTAAGAATGCTGGTTCCAATGTCAGGTCCAATCTCATATCAAGATGCAAAGTGATGCAAGGTGCAAAAAGCTGTCTTGGGCTGAGGAGAGCCCACCTCTGTCTCCCTCTCTGTCTATCTCTCTCTGTCTCTCTCTCCAAAAATAAATAAAAAATAAAATAAAAAATTTTAAAGCTGTCTTGGGCTGGAGAGATGGCTTAGTGATTAAGGCGCCTGCCTCCTAAGCCTAAGAACGCTGGTTCCAATCTCCAGTGGTTCCAATCTCCAGGTCCCACATTTAGCCAGATGCAGTGACACAAGGGCACAATGCCGCACTTGACCACAAGGAGGCACATGCATCTGGATTTCATTCACAGCAGCTGAGAGACTGCTGGCGCGCCCATCTCTATCTGTCTTCCTCTCCTCTCTCTCTTTTCTCTCTCCAAAAAAAAAAGCTGTCTTTGTTTTTTCACCTAAGCAATGAAGTGAATGGCTGTGCTATTTATGGAAGTATCAAAAATGTATGGGGAAGTTTTCAATCAGATGTATGGGAATAAGTAAATAATTACTTTGAAAATGCTGGGTCTGCAATATATAAGAGACAGTTGAGTTGAGGGTATTAGACAAAGCAAATGTATTCTCATATTTGGAGCTCAGAAGAGAGCAAGGAGCTAGAGAGGTAAATTTGAAAATCATTAGGTCCTAATGGGCCCCTGCAAGAATGGATAATGTGCTAATAATAAAATCCATGGAGCAGGGTGAGGCTACTCAGGAAGTAAATGCAGGCAAAATAGGGCAAGGATCTGAGAACTACACCCTAGGCCACTCCAATAGTTAGAGGTGTTGGATGGAGAAAAGGAGATTGAGTCACAACAGTGACAGAACTGGCAGTGAGAGAGGAGGAAAACTAGGAAAGGGCAGAGTCCCAGACACCAATTAAGAGAGGATGTCAGGGCTGGAGAGATGGCTTAGTGGTTAAGGCGCCTGCCTCCTAAGCCTAAGAATGCTGGTTCCAATCTCCAGGTCCCACATTTAGCCAGATGGAAAGTGACGCAAGGGCGCAATGCTGCACTTGACCACAAGGGGGCGCACGCATCTGGATTTCATTCACAGCAGCTGAGAGGCTGCTGGTGTGCCCATCTCTATCTGTCTTCCTCTCCCTCTCTCTCTATGTCTCTCTGTGTCTCTCCAAAAAAAGAGAAAGAGAGAGAGTATGTCAATAAGGAAGGAAGAAACGCATGGAACACACTGAGAAGCAGGTCAGAGCAACACTTGGAGTTGACCATTAGTTTAACATGGAAGTTAACTGTGAAGCTGAGGACAGTGTCATTTGAGTAGCAGTGTTTAGATCTGTTTCAGAGAATGCGGGAAGCACAGAAGTGTAGAAAACAAATTAAAGATGCTTTTGTCTTTAGGGAAGCAGATAAATAAAGCTATAACTGGAACGGAATATGAAGCCAGTGGAGAATTAATTTTTATGTGGGGATGATGCAATAAGTTTAAATCTGTTGAGGGTGGCTCAGTGAAGGGGAAGCTTGTGGTTGAAGGAAAGAGATGACAATTGAAGAAGCAAAGTATATAACCCAGGGGCTTGGGATCCAAGGTGGAACAAAAGCGGCCTTAGGCAGAAGCAGGGAGGATGCACCCTTTATGAAAGAAGAGAAGACAAAGCAGGTAGGCGTCTAGGGTTTTGTTTGTCTAGGTAATATTCATTCATATACAGCAGAGAAAGGACTTTGCTTAGGTACTCAAAAGATCATGTGAGCCCTTATTACATTCATGTCATGTTTTCTTTTGCTCAGAACAATAGTTATTGCTCTATTGGCTTCCAGCTTCAAAGGGTACGCAAGTCCTTCTCTTGTGTTTTTCCCATTATCTAGTGATTTGGTCACTCTGATTAGTATCTGAGTTGTTTGATGGCTGCTGTTCCCCCACCCCCCAAAAATCTTGTGTGCCACAAGAATGATTTGGCTAATTCTTTACAATGTTAAATACTTGCATCTTGTAACCAATGTTAGACTTTTCCCCAAAATGCATTTCCCTTTTGTCATAAAAGCCCACATGCTGTACAAACGTCTAAGAGTCAAAATATCAAAACACAGTCAATTACAAGAGAAGTCATTTTGTTTCGTTATGTTTTTAATGCATCTACTTTATGGACTGAATACTACCTGAAAATGCACAATCCCCAGAAGCTCTTTAGTAGTGTTTCAAAAGAGCAGACTTAGAATTTTCCACTTTTCTTCACAGGCACTCGCAAGCTTCTGGACATATAATTCTTATAGTCTAATAACAGAAGATGATGCTTTAAAATCAGATGTGGAAAAAGAATCAACAGCAAAGAGTAAAATGAACCCTAACTTTTTTGCGAGTAAAATAAACGAACAAAAACTCAAAAGGAAATTCTCCTATTATTTATGTTTTACATAAGGTTCTCTTTTTGGAAACATACACTAATGAGAACATTTTTTATATTTCTTCAAAAATAACTTTTAGGGCTGGCGAGACGGCTCAGCAGTTAAGGTGTTTGCCTACCCACACCTAAAGACCCAAGTTCAATTCCCCAGTACCCACATAAATCCAGATGTACAAAGTAAAACATGCATCTGGAGTACATTTGGCTAAAGGCTCTCTCTCTCTCTCTCTCTCTCTCTCTGCTTGCAAATAAACATAAATATTTTTGAAATAATAATAATAATCACTTTTACTATTATCAATATAATTTTACAGTGTTTCCCCAATTGTTAAATGGAGACTTTATTCAACTTCCAATTTTGCTTCTTGTGACTACAAAAGGGAAATTAAAAATAATGTCTAATAGGAAAAAAAAAAAAAAAACTTCCACAAGGCCACCAAGGATGAGGGAAGCAGGTGCTTCCCGTTTGTCCAGCTTCCTCTTTCAGGCTTGAGTCATTTGGTCCCCAACTGGGTTGTCTTTTCATATTCACTTTGAGTTTAGAAAAAGAAACAACCAATTAAAAGACTTTTGAGCAGCTCTTGGCATTCACAGGACAGCTAACTGAGGACTGTGATCACCTACTGCCTTTTGTGTTGCTGGAACAGAATTCCAAAGATTGGCTAGTTTATAAAGGATGGAAGTTTAATGTCACACAGGAGGGGAGCTGGGAAGTTTCTGATGTGGCCTTCTCTCCACAGTGCAGAAGGCAGGAAGGCATGTGAATGAATATCAACTCTTCCATCAAACCCCTTGATAAGGACTTTGAATCCTATTCATGAGGGAAGAGTCCTTGTCACCTAATCACTCTTAACTACGACCATCCTTTTCAAAATATTTTTATTTGCTTATTTGCAAGCAGAGAGAGTTAGGGAGATGGAGAAAATGGTTACACCATGGCCTCCAGCTGCTGCAAATGAACTCCAGACACATGCGCCACTTTGTGCATCTGGTTTTATGTGGGGAATGGGAAACGTGGGAAGTTAGGCTTTGCAGGCAAGTGCCTTAACTGCTGAGCCATCTCCCCAGGCCAACATACTACCATCTTTTAACATGATGACACTGGCAACAAAATTTTGTAAAGGACACATTCAAGTCTCTGAGAATATTGACTTATCCTTTCCCAATTCCCCTGACTTGTGTTTTTAAGATCCACTACTCTCCAGAGCCTCAGTGCCCACCAGACTTCCCTGGTTGGGGGGAGGGTCTCAAACTCAACATGTCGCAAACAATCCTCTGTCTTTGCTAAGCTCACACTCACTGACCTGCCTACTTTCTTTTGCTCAGCGGATGGCGCTAGCAGTGAGAATCATTTTGTTTGTGTGCATGTACATGGTTTGCATACATATGCATGTGCTCATATGTATGTGGGTGTGTACTTGTGTGTTTAGATATGTGTATGTGTATATTCACATAGAGACCAGAAGACAACCTCGACTGTTATTCTCAGGTATATTATCCACTTAAAAAAATTTTTTTGTTTATTTTATTTTTATTTATTTGAGAGCCACACACAGAGAAAGTGGCAGAGAGACACAGAGAGAGAAAGAGAGAGAGAATGGGTGTGCCAGGGCCTTTGGCTGCTGCAAATGAACTCCAGATACATGTGCCACTTTGTGCATCTGGCTTACGTGGGTACTGGGGAATCAAGTCTTGAACTGGGGTCCTTAGGCTTCACTTAACTGCTAAGCCATCTCTCCATCCTCCTCCACTTCTTTTTGAGACAGGGTCTTTCAGTGGCCTGGGACTCAGCATTTAGGCTAAACTGGCTAGCCAGCAATCTCCGGGAATCTTCTCCCCGGTGCTTGATTATAAGCACCATTTACATGATGGGTCCTGGGGACAGAACGCAGGTCCTCATCTCAACAAGGCAAGCATTTGACCCATTAAGCTATCTCCCCAGCTCACAACGTTGGGTTTTTGCTTTTTCGGGTTTTTTGTTTGTTTGTTTGTTTGTTTGTCTGTTGTTGTTATTGTTGTAATGCTGGGGATCAAGCTCAGGTTTTAAAACATGCTAGGCAAATGCTGTACCATTGAGCTACATTCCCAGCAGCCACGGGAATCTTTCTTGACTCTCCTTCCACTTCACTGACTCAAGTCCAGTCAAGAGACAGCTTATCCGAAACAACTCTTGGGCTATCCCTTTCCTTCTTTATGGCTGCTACCACCAGGCCTCCTTATCTCTCTCTGACAGGTCACAAGAGCCCAACCAATCTCTCTGATAGGCAGTGATCACCAATGTCTCTATCGCCCAGGCAATGAGGGAGAGTGGAGATCAAAATCCCAGGTGACTTATCAGTAATGTCTTCAGAGGCATGGGTCGGAGACAAGAGAGTACTTGTGTGGATCAGCATAAAGGCACACGGGGCGTGGGGGTACTTGACTATGATCCTAGCAAAGCCAACAAGAACCACTACAAAATGGAGTCACTGGTGCCAGCCCTTCCAAAGGTAACTAGAGAACGTGAACATGGGGAAATGAACGTTATAAATGGTTCCCTGATTGATACTGATGAAATGTCCCCTAACCTTGACTCTCACTTGTGTTCTGTTCATGCTATTTGTTTCAGAGACAGGCTTATTTTAGGAAACCATCAAATCCAAAAGCCTGAGTTAGGAAAAGAAAGAGTAAGAGTGTAACCATCCAGGTAAGGGCAAAGATATTCTGAAGAAAGATACTGTTCCCCTCCCTCTGGATGTCAGACTATTGAAACAATGATGCTGAGAAGTTGGAATTTCCCCAGGAATCTCATGCTGGGAGATGAACATTGAGCCCCCGGTGCCAGCCAGAATGAGGACTTGTCTCTAAAGTCGTTGCTGTGAACCATCTGGTGGTTTGGTCTTTGCTGTCTTCTGAAGTCAGGAGAAGATCTGTCCCAGTTGATTTGACCCAATCCTACTTTAGGTGCATAAGTGACAGATGTCAAGGAGTCAATGACAATAAAAGTTTTTTAAAAATATTTTTTCATTGACAGCTTCTATACTTACATACGAAAAAACCATGATATTTCCCTCCCCTACCCCCATTTCCCTTTAGAACTCCAATCTCCATCATATCCCCTCCCTCTCTCCATTAGTCTCTCTTTTAGTTTGATGTCATCATCTTTTTCTTCTATTATGAGGGTCTTGTGAAGGTATTGCTAGGCACTGCAAGGTCATGGATATCAAGGCCAATTTCTGTCTGGACAGTTGCATTGTAAGAAGTCGTACCCTTCCTTTGGCTCTTCCATTCTATCCATCCCCTCTTCCACAATGGTCACTGAGCCTTGGAGGAGGTGACAGAGGTGTTTCAGTGCTGGACATGCCTCCATCCCTTCTTCTCAGCACTATGTTGCCTTTTGGGTCATCCCAGTGGTCATCGCCTTGATGGCCAATTTTTAAGGAACTAAGAGTTCTGTAAAAGCCTACCTGGTAAAACATGAACACAAGCATGGGAAATTTAGCACCACTCACAATTCTAGTTTGCAGAGTATCATTCAGTTGTAGATTGGAGGACATCACCGTGGATAAGTATCTGCAAGTGTGGCATCTTAGAAGGCTCACACAGGACAACGAGGAGCCAGAAACAGTTAGCATCACCTCACAGAAGTCCTTCAGCTATGAATGCAGCTTCGCTCCTAAAGCAAAATTTAGACTCTTTGGCACTGTGGGGATAATAGAACTACAGGATGTACCAAAAAAAAAAAAAAATCAAAATTTTAGATGTCTTACAATTTATGGAGCAATGCTAATAACAAAAGACTTATTTTCTGATGTACAAGTTCATATCATATACAATAACACAGTACTTATTTTGTCAAAGCAAATAGATGTAGATTAGGGTTTCATATAAAAAAATTGCCCAAATGGCAGGTATTTTTATCTAGATGGTATGAATAAAAATAGCAAAAGTGTGAAAAGAATTTTAATAGACATTTTATATGTTGAAAGTCCAGATATAAGGCATGTTGTATAAAAGGGGAAAATTATTGATCACCTCACATGTATTAAATTTACATTTAACTATAAATTTCTGTAATACATAAAGTTCAAACATATAGAGCTACACATTTAAAAAATATTTTACTTTTATTTATTTATTTGAGAGAGAAAGAGGGTGAGGGAGAGAGAAAGCAAGAAAGAAAATGGGCCCACCAGGGCCTCAAGCCACTGCAAACATAGGGACCGGGGAATCGAGCCTCGAACCAGGGTCCTTAGGCTTCACAAGCAAGTGCTCAACTGCTAAGCCATCTCTCCAGCCCACAGACCAGTTCTAATGAAGCCCTGCTTATGGTATGTTTAGGTAAGGTCTACCAAGGTTTATTTTAGCAACACTAGTGTTAACTGTCCTTAGGACATGACTTCTAACACCTTGCCTAGTTCCCACAGTACAGCATGACATGAAAGATCTGCCTATAGCTGCCAGTGGATTCTTGTTCAATTTTCACTCACAAAGTCTGCTTGGCATTTGTGTGTCTGAGGGGGACGTATCATTATATCAAGTCCCGTGACTGCATCCAGAAAGGTTAATGTTTCTTTCTGCTGCTGGGTTCCATGCAGAGTTAGGCAACCTTTTACCTAAGAGCTCAAGAGAATAATTACTGATTTATTAAATCCAGAATGAAACAGATAGAAATAATGACAAAAATGAGCTAAGACGAGAACACAATAATGTTGTTTTCAAAAATGTACTCTTTTTTTGGCACTAAATGTTCGAGGGGCAGTTAAATTAGTATCGATTATCTAGAGCTATCTATTCCTTGATGTCAGACTTTGTATATTCTTTACCCATGTTTATAGATTCACTGTTGGAAGTTTGTTTCTAGAGAACAGTGAGAATGATAGAGCTTACAATTATGAAGAATCAAATTTCCTTCATATTTCAATCCAAGAGACCCAGGTTTAAATTGGAGTCAGCCTTACAGCACGTGAAGTCAATAATCAGAATGGCCCTGCTGCCTTGAAGTGCCCTCGGAGTACTTCTTCTCGCGTCGGCTGACAAACACACAGCATGGTGTCTTTGCCTTTCTCTTAAAGGTGATTACACACTGGTGGGTTTGATGTTTGTGCTGATATCAAACTGGTCAACTACACTCATGCATTTGGGGTTTCCCCGAGGGCCTCCTTCCTGCTCTTTGAACTTGGTGCTCAGGATTTCCAGCCAAGTGGGACACCTTGACCTTATATCTGCGTGTGTGACTTTTTCTATGCTCCCTATTGACAAGTCTCAGACAATCACCCCATCTTCAACATGACAGATTTTGACCACTTAGTCTTCTTTTCTCTCCAGTCAGAAGCTTGACTCTCAGGTTTTATTGTTGAATTGAATAACTTCGTAGGAATTAAGCCAATGGAAATGCTCTGTATTCTGTTTTTATGTGCTTGAATTTATTCAGAATACATTTTGACAACCTGCCATGCCAGACACAATTCTAAAGTGTGTTGCATCTTAAGTAAGCAGGGACGACCCTGTGCCTGCCTTCAAACAGCTTATATTCTTTGTGGAGAGGGAGAGAGAGAAAGAGAGCTCATACACAAGTAAATGAAGAAATGAAATCAGTTCAAATGGCAAACTGTACAGAAGATACATCAGGGCACTGCAATACATGTGGAGAAGTGTCTCTAAAGAGGAGGTTTGGACTGGTAACTTGAATGTTGAAACCAGCTGTTTAGGAATGGAAAAGGAGCAATGTACACAGAGGGAACGGGAAACGCTACAGCTGAAGTTTGAAGTCTGAGAGTTTGAGAAACATGAAAAGAAAATGCATCTAAAACCTGGGCAAGGCAGTGCCATGCTACAGGGAGGAGAATAAAATGGTGAGGTGAAATAACCAACAGCTATACAATGGCTTTCTATCTCCACTGTGCTTGGAACCTCCAGTACATGTCTATTCCTGAGAATGCCAAGTCTAAGACAATACACGCTTATGCTTTTCATATTTATTCGACTCTTTCTTTGTGCCAGATGGTAGTCTAGAGCAGGGATCAATGAACTTTTTCTGTAAAAGTCCAGATAATGATATCTTAGACTATGTGGGCCACATACAGTAGTTCCCACATACCAACCATCTTGTTGTTGTTTCTTAAAGAATTATTTATATTTATTTATTTATTAGAGACAGAGCGAGGGAGAGAGAATAGGTAGTGAGTGAGAATGGGCGCACCAGGGCCTCTAGCCACTGCAAACAAACTCCAGGCGCATGTGCCACCATGTGCATCTGGCTTACGTGGGACCTGGAGTATCGAACCTGGGTTCTTAGGCTTTGCAGGCATGCGCTTTAACCGCTAAGCTATTTCTCCAGCCCTATCTTGTTATTTTTAGCATTGAAAAAATGCAGGAACCACTTAGCATGAGGGCTCTGCATGAATATGTTGCAGGTTAGGGTTAGACTATAGTTTGCCCCCTGACTTAAAAATGTTGTAATTTAGCAGGAGCAAAGACAAGAAGTCACAATACTGAATGGCCGGGATGGCTTCTGCAGGAAACAGTTCCATGTTGCTGGGATAAACATCCAAACCAGACACAGTTATGGGATGAATGGGATTTATTTCAGTTTACAGATCTTGAGGGGGGGCGTCCATCGATGGTGGAAGAAGCTGCCTCCCATTCATAAATCCAAGCAGAGAGAGAAACCACCAGCAGCCAGCAAAACCAAAAAGCAGGAAGCACTAACCAGCAGCAAGCAGGACCCCAGAGCTCTGACCTCTCTGCACACCATTTGGGCTGGAATTCAGATCCTTCCCCCAAACACATTTTTGTGCTAGACCCCAGGATCCTGCCCCAATGACACCTCCTCCAGCCTGGCAGCTGGAGACACAAGTTTACAAACTTAAAACACCATGGGCAGGGTGGCAGGTGGGGGTTGGGGGCGGGAAGGATACATTTAAACTCCCACAATTTCCCAGCAGGTGGGGGACTAAACAGTAAATTCTGGTTTGGCAGGAGGTGGTACCTATGCAGACAGGAAGAGGCTGTCCAGGGAAAAGGGGAAAGATGAGTACTGTCTGTGATCAAGAAAACAGCACTGGCAAAAGCCCAGAGATGACAGAGCTTGCAGGACAAGTTCTCAATATCTCTCCATTACTTGTAGAATCAAGGATTAAAACCTCAAAAGGCTGCAGAGACTGAGCAGGTGGATCACAGAGAGGAGCTGGCTGTGGAAGAAGGCCACAGGGCTGCAAATCTTGGAGCCAGCATCAGGGACACAGCGGGGAGTGGGAAGACGGGTGTCCTCTGCAAAAGAGCAGCTGTCACTCAGCTCCCGCTGGCCGTGATGGGAGCAATGTTGGCAAAAGCTGATTATTTTTTCAAGAGATAGAATTTTAGATTGTAATGTGAAATTTCCATGCTGTCCAAGATCAGTGATTTATTTTTAATAATTATTTTATTTTTATTTATTTATTTGACAGAGAAAGAGAGAGAGAACGGGTGTGTTGCCAGAGCCTCCAGCCCCTGCAAACAAACTCTAGACACATAAGGCCCCTTGTGCATCTGGCTAACGTGGGTCCTAGGGAATCAAAGCTGGGTTTGCAGGCAAACGCCTTAACCGCTAAGCCATCCCTCCAGCCCTATTTTTTAATAATTTTAAACTTTACAAGGGTAAGTAATTTTTGCAAACCTAGAAAAACATGTTTGCAGGCCAGTTTTGACTTACTGGTCTCCTGGTTTGCAAGCAGGACCAGAGTTGAGAGTTGCCACGGCTGTGTGCACTAGGTGGCAATAAGCAGAAAAAGAGAGAAAAGAGAGAGAAGGGAAAGAAAGAAAAGGAAAGGAAAAAAGAAAAGGAGTAAACAAATGAGAAAGGAATAGGAGGAGAAGAGAAGAAAGAAGGCAAAAATAATTTTTAGAAAGGCCCTCAGAACCCAATACCTTGAAGTACTGCACAGCTATAAGGGATGGGTGATGTAGGTCAGCTACACCCTTGAAAGGTAAATGTGTTTTCTGGATCAAATGATCCTTCAACCAGTTCACTCCTTCAACCAGTATGTATTGAAAGCTTCATACAGTTTGACTTTTCCTGGGCAGATGTGAACAAACAGCTACTCCTTCCAAACAGAGCATCAACAACAGACCAAGTAAAGATTCCATCCAAGTCAAGCTTGGTGAACCAGTGAGTTTGTTGGGGTTACTTACAAGAGTGTGGGTGACTAAAACTCCCATTGCTGGGATTAGTGTGATGGCTCAGCAGTTAAAAGCATTTGTTTACAAAATTTGATTGCCTGGGATCAATGCCCCAGCCATCCACATAAAGCCAGAATCTGATGTTCATTTGCAGTCGCAAGAGACCCTGCCACACAAATAACTCAATAATAAATAATTTTTTAAAAACATTTATTGGGCTGGAGAGATGGCTCAGTGGTTAAGGTGCTAGCCTGCAAAGCCTAAGGATCCATGTTCGACTTTCCAGATCCCACGTAAGCCAGACGCACAAGGGCGAGGCAAGTGCAAGGTCGCACATACCCAGTCAGTGGTGCAAGCATCTGGAGTTCAATTTCAGTGGCTGAGGCCCTAGCATGCTGATTCTTTCTCCCTCTCTCTCACTCTCTTGTTCTCTCTAAAATAAAAAATTTATTTATTGGGCTAGAGAGATGGCTCAGCAGTTAAAGCATGTGCCTGCCTGCAAAGCCTAATGACCCAGGTTCAACTCCCCAGCACCCATGTAGAGCCAGGTGCACAGGTGGAGCATGTGTCTGGAGTCCATTTGCAGCAGACAGACAGAGAGACAGACAACGAGAATGAGCACACCAGGGCCTCCAGCTGCTGCAAACCAACTCCAGATGCATGCACCACTTTGAGCATTTAGCTTTAGATGGGCACTGGGGAATTGAACCGAGGTTGTTAGGCTTTGCAGGCAAGCACCTTAATTGCTGGCCCATCTCTCCAGCCCCGCCCCACAAATAATTTTTATAGCCCACCCCAGCATGGGTGAAGACTCAGGAAAGCGACATTCCTGGAGCTTCCTGTGCAATTTGCAAGCAGCTCTGTGGGAGTCTCCTCTTTCCCAGCAACTGTTTGGTGCCTATAAGTTAAAGAGGAGCCTTGTGAATCCTGTAACTTTCTGAGCTTCTCGAGTCTTGCAAGTTTCCTTAGCTTTCTAAGTCTTATGACCCTGTCTCTTCCCTCCAGCGAGAATGTTTCCATTTGCAGGAACAAGATGCACACACACACATACACACATGTGCCATGTGCCCGGGTGTATCAGGAACAGCACAGATGATGATCCTGGCTGTCAGAGTTCATGTTCTTGGAAGTATGTGTGGTGAAGAAAAACATAATGTAATAAGCACATCAATGAAATCATGTTCTAAGAATAAGTTCTTCTGTGGAAAAGAAAGCTGAGTATGAGGACTAGAGAAGAGGTACACAAGGGAATATTGCAAATTTCTTTTTTTGAAAAAAAATTTCATTTACTTATTTATTTATTTGACAGAGAGAAAGAGGCAGATAGAGAAACAGAACGGGTGCGTCTGAGGCTACTAACGTACTTCACTCCATTGAGTGTCATGACTCACTAGAAATGCCCTGTAATTACCAGCTAGGTTGCAATTAACAGGGATTAAGAGTAAGGTAGAGCCAGGCGTGGTGGCGCATGCCTTTAACCCCAGCATTTGGGAAGCAGAGGTAGGAGGATCGCCGTGAGTTCAAGGCCACCCTGAGACTACCAAGTGAATTCCAGGTCAGCCTGGACTAGAGTGAGACCTTACCTCAAAAAAAAAAAAAAAAAAAAAAAAAGGAGTAAGGTAGCCACCAGTTTGTAGACAGCTAGTCAGGCTTTAACTCCCCACCTCTCCACCTCCATGCCTCCAGCTGGGGAGCCCAGACACCTCACTTAGAGCTGCTCTCAGACCACCCCCCCATCAGGACCCAGACTTCCTCCATCCAGTTCTGTGTCTGATCAGCCCACGCTACAGCAGTTCTGGGTTCCAATCTCCAACAGTTGAATATTTAGCATTTTCCATCTCCTACTAACAAAAGAGAAAATTAATTTCCAGGCTGATGGGTTTCCAGTGGGTAAATAGCTAGAAAACTACTCATTGATCATATAAAAAAGCTTGATCATGCTGGGTTATAAAATTAATGGAGTTATTTCTCATTTTTATATTTAGCTCTTAATTATTCTCCAAAACAAAAAAGTAATGCTTAATGCACGCACACATTCATGTTTATTGGATTTATTTTATAAATGTCCTTTCTATACACATAACATTGCCCTATGACAAACTCACCAAACAGAAACTGCACATTGATTTATGACTTACTTTTATAACATTATAAAATGGATAAATTACATTAGTGCTGCATCATTTTAATCCTAACTTGACTGACTTTATTATCTATCCCACATGATAGATCCCATAATTTTTATCCAATGGCATTTATAAGAGTCCTTGAAATGCTTATTAGCATGTTTGGTTGAATTGAAAAAAAAGTTATATTTTTATCTTAACATAAAATAAGAATGACTTGGCTGATTGATGTCAAAGGGAGGAGTGACTTTGACAATCAGATTATATCACAAGTGTCATATATATTTAATGAGCCAAACTTATCATTCCAACATTTTGCTGAAAATATACTCAAAGCACATGATAACAAAAAGTGCTATACACAAATGTCTCCTCAAAAGTGGAATTTGATTTTCTAAAACTGTTGTACGAGATAAAATTTTAAGACCTGCTCAAAGGTCTGGTGAGAGGTCTCCTGTGGCTCAGGAGATAAGGAGTAGAAGGGGGCTTCAGGTGTTCTTCAGGAGAAATTTCTGGACACATACCCATCTCATGGCAGCAGAGCTGTGCAAGGAAACCCACGTCAGGCCGGCAACAGGGTCAGCTAAGCCAAGACCTCCCTTCAAGTCCTCCTGCAGCACAGCATCCATGATGTTGCAATGAACAAAACAGAATCGGCAACAGCAGAAGCTCCCACCACAGCAGCCCGACTGTCAGAGCAGGGACAGCCTGAGACTCCCACCAGAACATCAGCCTTCTGGGCCTTCCTCTTCATGGTCAGTGGGAAATACTGGGGACCCCAAGTCCAGGTCCTCTGGGATCAGTGGGACCAATGATTTGACCACCTCCGAGTCTCCCATCTCCTCTGTGGGGTAGAGACTCAATTCTGGGACGCCTGGCCCACATAGTTGAGGTTGGTGGGAATTCAATGCTGAACCTCTTTTCCGGGGCAAGATCCCAGGGGTCCCTATAGTGAAAGCTGTCACAGAATGGAAAGAAATCCACAACGTCTCAGAAGCTGGTCTCTCGTCAGGAACACCTGTCTGCTTAAGACTGGTCTTCAGGGGCTGGAGAAATGGCTTAGCAGTTAAGGCATTTGCCTGCAAAGCCAAAGGATCCCGGTTCTATTCGCCAGGACCTACGTAAGCCAGATGCACAAGGGGCACATGCATCTGGAGTTCATTTGCAATGGCTAGAGGCCCTCATGTGCCCATTCCCTCTCTGTCTGCCTCTCTTCTATCCCTCTCTCTGCTTGAAAATAAATAAATAAATAAATAAATAAATAAATAAATAAATAAATAAAATTTAAAGACTGGCCTTCAGATGATTGGAGACAAATGTGACCCCCCTATCTGCTGACATTCTCCAGAAAGGGCCACACTGTGTATATGAAGACCTCTGTGCCTTCTAACCTCCCAGGTGTTAATGGACCACCTCTCTGAGACCCAGGCCAGAAAGGTCCCCCTTACCAGGCAGCCAGCCATGTGGCCCTGTTACATCTACTGCAAGGCCCCTCTGCCCACCACCTTCAGTCAATGACTCCACCATCCTCCTCATCAATCAATGCTGTGCAGTGCACACTGTCTTCTGATGCAGCCTGCAGAGACTCTCCTTCAGGACCCCATCATGCTGCCTTCAGTTGCCTCCTGGCTCCTCTTCCCTTCTGTCGAAAGACTGCTGAAGGGGCTGGAGAGATGGCTCAGCAGTTAAGGTGCTTGACTGTAAAGCCTAATGAGCCAGGTTCAATTCCCCAGTACCCACATAAAGTTAGATGCACAAAGTGGTGCATGCATTTGGAGTTTGTTTGCAGTGGGTGGAGGCCCTGGCATGCCCATTCTTTCCCTTCCCATCCCTCTATAAATTTGTTTTTTAGAGGCATGCCTAGCCTTGATCAGGGTTTTTGATCAGAGAAACAGAACCACAAGGAGATCTCACATGTATATACTGGTTTGGTTATGAATTTTGTCTCTTTCTGTCTGTCTGTCTCTCTCTTTTTGATTTTTTAAGGTAGGGTCTTGCTCTAGCCCAGGCTGACCTGAAATTCACTATGTAGTCTCAGGGTGCCCTCAAACTTACAGAAATCCTCCTACCTCTGCCTCCCAAGTGCTGGGATTAAAGGATGCCCGGCTTTCAAAAATATGTTCTAAAGACTGCTGGACAGGAAACTGTTGTCATTTCTTGTGTATCTATCCACCTGTCATTGCCCCTCAATTCCCCAGAGCCCTATCTAGGGCAGTCTCCAACCCCCTCTAAACTACTCACTTAAGTCCTTTTAGTGAGACATCAAGTATTATCAACTGCCCAGGAAAGTCAGAGGGCTGTCTGACCATGGGGTCAAGTTTGGGTGCCTGGTACAGAGGTGCTCCCTGAAAGACGTGTCTCTGCAATGACTTTGGATACTCCTTCCACCCTGTGCCTCTTACAGCCATTCAGTTCCCTCTTCCACAATGTTTCCTGAGCCCTGGCAGGTGCATTACAAGTCTACTTCAGTACTGAGCTCTCTGCATCCTCTGGGTTTCTGCTTTAATGAGTTATGAGTGTCCTCAGTGCCTATGGCCATCCACCTGGAGCTGGTTGTCAGGCTAGCAGTGAGGGCAGTACTCCTGTTTAAATCACCACCTCCTCTGTGGTGTCTCCTGGAGCTGGCTGTCAGGCTAGCAGTGAGGGCAGCACTCCTATTTAAATCACCACTTCCTCTGTGGTGTCTCCTCCTGTTGTTATCCTATTTAAATCACCACCTGGTGTCTCCTCTGTGGTGTCTCCTGTTTAAATCACCACCTCCTCTGTGGTGTCTCCTGGGCCCTGGCAGGTGTGATAGAGGTGGCTCATCTCATGCCAGGCACTTGGCTAACTTTTCTTGAAATTGTGGTGGATCTGGGTTCTCCTGGTTTTCACTGCCATCTTAAAAAACAAATAAGCATTCTCTAAATGAGAGTGAAAGGACACATTTTCATTCTTTTTGTCCACTGCTGTACTCACTGGGCTAGCTTGTCTGAGAGCTTCTGAGGCTTCCAGGAAATGTTGTCTCCACCTCTCATCTCACTGTCAGCCTGCTAGGATTACAAAAGCCCACCATCACTTCTGGTTTTTTTATGTGGAGACTGGAGATCCAAACTTGGGTATTCAGGTTGAGCAGCAAGTGTTTTATCCATCTCCCAAGTCCCTCTTTCTTCTTTTTTCTTTTTTTGTACTTTTTAAAGTTGTCATGTTTCATTCGGGTGGCATTTTGATACATACATGTGACTATGTTTTATTCTTAGTTGTCTCTCCCCCAACTCCACTGCCATCACCTGTCACCCTGCCTTCATGTTACTATTCTAGCATTTCTCCCCAAATGGGCCCTCTTTATGTGAATGAAGGGAATCTTGTATCATTGTGATATTTGGATTACATTGGGCATATTTAAACTCTCTCTTGAAAACTTCCATTTTCACAGCACATTGGCAATCACATTCTTTGCAACTCTTTAAGGAGAAGATGTAATATTTTAGATATCAACATTCTACCATGGCTTCTCCTATGATAGCAATAACTTTTGGGATTTGAAATTAACAATAGCCTTTGTATTGATGTACACACGCATGTGTATACATACACAGAATTCAAGCGAAACCAAAAACAATTATAAAGAGCATCTACAAATAATAAAAAAAAAAACGTCCTTGAGTTTGCATCATAATTGACTGTGAAAGCCTAGATAAGGGGGACTGGGGAGATGGCTCAGGGAGTAAAAGCAGTTATGGTGCAAGCATGAGTACCTAAGAGGGCCTGATTCATCTTGAGTTCGATTCTCCAGCTCCCATGTATACATCTGGGTATGGTCATGGGCTCCTATAAGCCCAGTCCTTTGGGGAGCAGAGACTAGAGAATTGCTGGGGCTCACTGCTCAGTGAGTCTAAACAAAAGTGACAGCTCCAGGTTCAGTGAGAGAATTTATCTCAAGGAAACACGAGGAGAAGTGGTAAAGGAGGACCCCGACATTCTCCTCTGCTTCTCCCTTGGCCTCTGCACAAGTACATGGGTGTGTGCATTTTATGCACATGTGCATAAACACACACATACACACACACACACACACACACACATGGATGCATGTGCACACTAAGGGGCAGGCTATGGTAGTGCATTTTGCTGGAGTTTCTAAATAGGAAAATAAGCACGAAGAAGAAATGAAAGCTATCTGGATTATAAAGAAGAAGCAAGACAATTTCTACTTGCATATGACATAATATTGTAAATGTAGAAAATCCTAAAGAATAGGTATATCCACATATACATGAACCTACTCAGACTACTTAACAAATTTCAGGGTAGAAATTCAGTATACAAAAATAATTTTTCTATACAACTGCAATGAATAATGAAAATGAAACCATTATTATAATAAACAATGGAAATATAGGGAAATGACCCTATTTAAATAACATCAAGGGCCGGGCGTGGTGGTGCATGCCTTTAATCCCAGCACTTGGGAGGCAGAAGTAGGAGGATTGCTGTGAGTTTGAGGCCACCCTGAGACTACATAGTTAATTCCAGGTCAGCCTGGACCAGGGTGAGACCCTACCTCAAAAAACCAAAAAAAAAAAAAAAAAAAGACATCAAGGGCTGGAGGGATTTCTCAGTGGTTAAGGTGCTTCCCTGCAAAGCCTAATCATCCCTGTTTGATTCCCCAGTGATCACATAAAGATAGATGCACAAGCCGGGCGTGGTGGTGCACGCCTTTAATCCGAGCACTCGGGAGGCAGAGGATGGAGGATCACCATGAGTTCAAGGCCACCCTGAGACTACATAGTTAATTCCAGGTCAGCCTGCCAGAGTGAGACCCTACCTCGAAAAACCAAAAAAAAAAAAAAAAAAAAAAAAAAAAAAAGATAGATGCACAAAGTGCATGCATCTGGAGTTCATTTGCAGCAGTTGGGAGGCCCTGGTGTGCCCATTCTCTCTCTCTCTCTCTCCCTCTCCCTCTCCCTCTCCCTCTCTCTCTCTCTCTCTCTCTGTGTGTGTGTGTGTGTGTGTGTGTGTGTGTGTGTGTGTGTGTCTTTTCTGTCTTTGCATGCAAATAAATAAGAAAATGAACAAATTTTTTTGGTTTTTCTTTTTTTATTTTTTAATTTTATTTTTATTGACAACTTCTTTAATTGTAGACAATATCCCATTGTACTTCCCTCCCTCCCCCCACTTTCCCCTTTGAAACTTCACTCTCCTTCATATCCCCTCCCCCCTCAATCAGTCTCTCTTCTCAGTTTGATGTCATGATCTTTTCCTCCTATTATGATATGTAGGTAGTGTCAGGCACTGTGAGGTCATGGATGTTCAGGCCAAGCACTCCTGAGGGCATCACCTCCTCCTCTGTGGTGTCTCCTAAGCTGGTTGTCAGGCTAGCAGTGAGGGCAGCACTCTATTTAAATCACCCTGGTGTCTCCTGGCTGTCAGGCTAGCAGTGAGGGCAGCACTCCTATTTAAATCACCACTTCCTCTGTGGTGTCTCCTGGAGCTGGTTGTCAGGCTAGCAGTGAGGGCAGCACTCCTGTTTAAATCACCACCTCCTCTGTGGTATCTCCTGGGCCCTGGCAGGTGTGATAGAGGTGGCTCATCTCATGCCAGGCACTTGGCTAACTTTTCTTGAAATTGTGGTGGATCTGGGTTCTCCTGGTTTTCACTGCCATCTTAAAAAACAAATAAGCATTCTCTAAATGAGAGTGAAAGGACACATTTTCATTCCTTTTGTCCACTGCTGTACTCACTGGGCTAGCTTGTCTGAGAGCTTCTGAGGCTTCCAGGAAATGTTGTCTCCACCTCTCATCTCACTGTCAGCCTGCTAGGATTACAAAAGCCCACCATCACTTCTGGTTTTTTTATGTGGAGACTGGAGATCCAAACTTGGGTATTCAGGTTGAGCAGCAAGTGTTTTATCCATCTCCCAAGTCCCTCTTTCTTCTTTTTTCTTTTTTTTTTTTTTTTTTTTTTACTTTTTAAAGTTGTCATGTTTCATTCGGGTGGCATTTTGATACATACATGTGACTATGTTTTATTCTTAGTTGTCTCTCCCCCAACTCCACTGCCATCACCTGTCACCCTGCCTTCATGTTACTATTCTAGCATTTCTCCCCAAATGGGCCCTCTTTATGTGAATGAAGGGAATCTTGTATCATTGTGATATTTGGATTACATTGGGCATATTTAAACTCTCTCTTGAAAACTTCCATTTTCACAGCACATTGGCAATCACATTCTTTGCAACTCTTTAAGGAGAAGATGTAATATTTTAGATATCAACATTCTACCATGGCTTCTCCTATGATAGCAATAACTTTTGGGATTTGAAATTAACAATAGCCTTTGTATTGATGTACACATGCATGTGTATACATACACAGAATTCAAGCGAAACCAAAAACAATTATAAAGAGCATCTACAAATAATAAAAAAAAAAAGTCCTTGAGTTTGCATCATAATTGACTGTGAAAGCCTAGATAAGGGGGACTGGGGAGATGGCTCAGGGAGTAAAAGCAGTTATGGTGCAAGCATGAGTACCTAAGAGGGCCTGATTCATCTTGAGTTCGATTCTCCAGCTCCCATGTATACATCTGGGTATGGTCATGGGCTCCTATAAGCCCAGTCCTTTGGGGAGCAGAGACTAGAGAATTGCTGGGGCTCACTGCTCAGTGAGTCTAAACAAAAGTGACAGCTCCAGGTTCAGTGAGAGAATTTATCTCAAGGAAACACGAGGAGAAGTGGTAAAGGAGGACCCCGACATTCTCCTCTGCTTCTCCCTTGGCCTCTGCACACAAGTACATGGGTGTGTGCATTTTATGCACATGTGCATAAACACACACACACACACACACACACACACGGATGCATGTGCACACTAAGGGGCAGGCTATGGTAGTGCATTTTGCTGGAGTTTCTAAATAGGGAAAATAAGCACGAAGAAGAAATGAAAGCTATCTGGATTATAAAGAAGAAGCAAGACAATTTCTACTTGCATATGACATAATATTGTAAATGTAGAAAATCCTAAAGAATAGGTATATCCACATATACATGAACCTACTCAGACTACTTAACAAATTTCAGGGTAGAAATTCAGTATACAAAAATAATTTTTCTATACAACTGCAATGAATAATGAAAATGAAACCATTATTATAATAAACAATGGAAATATAGGGAAATGACCCTATTTAAATAACATCAAGGGCCGGGCGTGGTGGTGCATGCCTTTAATCCCAGCACTTGGGAGGCAGAAGTAGGAGGATTGCTGTGAGTTTGAGGCCACCCTGAGACTACATAGTTAATTCCAGGTCAGCCTGGACCAGGGTGAGACCCTACCTCAAAAAAAAAAAAAAAAAAAAAAAAAAAAGACATCAAGGGCTGGAGGGATTTCTCAGTGGTTAAGGTGCTTCCCTGCAAAGCCTAATCATCCCTGTTTGATTCCCCAGTGATCACATAAAGATAGATGCACAAGCCGGGCGTGGTGGTGCACGCCTTTAATCCGAGCACTCGGGAGGCAGAGGATGGAGGATCACCATGAGTTCAAGGCCACCCTGAGACTACATAGTTAATTCCAGGTCAGCCTGCCAGAGTGAGACCCTACCTCGAAAAACCAAAAAAAAAAAAAAAAAAAAAAAAAAAAAAAAAAAAAAAGATAGATGCACAAAGTGCATGCATCTGGAGTTCATTTGCAGCAGTTGGGAGGCCCTGGTGTGCCCATTCTCTCTCTCTCTCTCTCCCTCTCCCTCTCCCTCTCTCTCTCTCGTGTGTGTGTGTGTGTGTGTGTGTGTGTGTGTGTGTGTGTGTCTTTTCTGTCTTTGCATGCAAATAAATAAGAAAATGAACAAATTTTTTTGGTTTTTCTTTTTTTATTTTTTAATTTTATTTTTTTATTGACAACTTCTTTAATTGTAGACAATATCCCATTGTACTTCCCTCCCTCCCCCCCCACTTTCCCCTTTGAAACTTCACTCTCCTTCATATCCCCTCCCCCCTCAATCAGTCTCTCTTCTCAGTTTGATGTCATGATCTTTTCCTCCTATTATGATATGTAGGTAGTGTCAGGCACTGTGAGGTCATGGATGTTCAGGCCATTTTGTATCTGGAGGAGCACATTGTAAGGAGTTCTACTCTTCCTTTGGCTCTTACATTCTTTCCACCCCCTCTTCCACAATGGACCCTGAGCCTTGGAAGGTGTGTTAGAGATGTTTCAGTGCTGAGCACTCCTCTGTCACTTTTTCTCAGCACCATGGTGCCCTCTGAGTCATCCCAATGTTGCCACCATCTGAAAAGAGAAGCTTCTCTAAACAAAAGTGAGAGTAGCATTAATACATGGGTGTGGACATTAAGAGAAGCGCTTACTGTGTGAGTTTGGTGAGCATAGTATATACATTTAGCATGACACCAGCAGACATTACACCCCTAAGGCTCGTGACTACCCCTGTCATAGGTTTTCAGTATCAGGGATGTATTCCCTCCCACAGAGCGGGCCTCCAGTCCAATTAGAGAGCAGTTGGTTTCCCCCATAACAGACATGCCACTATTGCACCCGTTAGCTCATTTGGCCTGGCTGGCCAAATTTAAAGCTTGCAGTGTTCACTGTTGAGTATCTTCACTGGTGTTTTCTCTCTCCCATTGAACTGCATACAGCATAGCTTTTTCCAACTTTCTGTCAGCTGGTCTACCTGGAGGAGGCTTTAAGCTCAGCTCCAGCAGGATTTCTCAGTGATCTTGCAGCCCAAGTATGTGGAGTCTTCAGCAATAGGTATTTAAAGAGATGGGCAAATATCCCATATGATACTGTTAAAAATATTATCTATAGATTCAATCCATGTCAGCACCCCTGCTGATTTCTTTATTGAAATTGCAGGCCATGTCAAGACCAACCTGAAAGTTGTCCTTTGACCTGCACACACATGCCTGATTGGTTTAAAAATTGGAAGACTCATTCATTGATGGTAGGAGTGTAAATGGGTATGTATGGCAAGTCCTCAAATGGGTATGGTACATTTTATATATGACCCAGTGATGTGACTCTTGGCTATACATCCATAAAACTTTAAGTCCACAGAGAAACTTGTATGTGAATATTTATAGAACTGTTTATTATAGAAAGAACTAGAAACAGTCCAAATGCCTATTAAACAAATCAAAATATAAAATTTAGCCATACAATGTAATATTTCAGCCATGCAGAAGGATGAAAATAGATTAAGTGAAATGAGCCAGAAACTAAAGGTCGCATAATGCACAATCCCATTTTAATAGAATAACCAAAATACAAAATCCACGATGACAGAAAGTAAATCAGCATTTGCCAAGGGCTAGACTGAGAAAGAAGTGAGCATGGGATTTCTTATTAGTGCCATAAAAACATTTTAGAACTAGATAGTGAGGTTGTTTGAATATATGGCCCCACAGACTCAGGCTTGAATTTTGAATCTCCTGTGGGCAGCGCTCTACCGGGGAGGAGGTGTCACTGGGCGCAGAACTTGGAGTCCAGTCCTCGGGTGTGTTTGGGGGCCGATGTGAATTCCAGTCCAAAGGTGTGTGCAGAGCAGTGTGAGTTTTGGTGGTACGTCCTTGGTGGTATTAGCATTTGTTTGGTGAAGTTGTTTCTCTGTGCTTAGAAGCAGCCTCTCTCACCACTGATGAAGTTTCCCTTGGATTTTCTAAGCCTGAAATAAACCCCTTCCTCTCATAAGCTATATCTGGTTGGATGTTTGTCCCAGCAAGCAATGCAGAGCTGACTACAATAGATAGTGATGATGTGATTTCAACTTGGCAAAAAGCTATTGAATACAGTTATCAGGGAAATGAAAATTGAAACCATAGTGAGATTTACTATTCAGTATTAGAAGAAGTAAGATTTTAAAATGCTGAAAATACCAAGTGCTGGTGAGAATACAGAGCAGCTGAGACCTTCCCTTGCTGATGGTTTGCAAAATGGTATGGTTGCTCAGAACAGTGGTTTGTCCTTTCTTTGTAAAATCAAGGGGCCGCTTATATGGGTGTGATAGCATGTGTCTCTGATCCCACCACTCTGAAGGAGGGCCACAAGTTTCAGGCCAACATGGGCTACTTGGTGAGACCCAGGCTCAGAAAAGAATACAGGGCTGGAGACATGGCTCAGCAGTTAAGGCACTTGCCTGCAGAGCCTAACAACCTGGGTTCTATTGCCCAGTGGCCATGTAAAGCCAGAGGCACAAAGTGGTGCATGTGTCTGGAGTTCACTGCAGCAGCTGGAGGCTCTGGCAAATCCATTCTTTCTCTCTTCTCTCATCTCTCTCCCTCTCTCTCTCTCTCTCTCTCTCTGCTTGCAAATAAATTTTTAA